>CAKNYM010050309.1:0-18229 GCA_932195095.1 Andricus curvator
CTGGGTGTTTGGAATGCTAGAGGAGTGAATGATCTTAAAGTAAGAGAACTACGAGAAACTATGCATGCTAGGAAACTAGATATTTTATGTGTACCTGAGACAAAGAAAAAGGGATGCGAAAGTAGAAACATAGAAAATGGGGTGTTGAAAAGCGGTTTTGAAATATGGTTAGAAGTAGATAGGGAATCACATGGTAGTCAAGGCGTCGGTTTGATTATGAATGAAAAAGCAAGGTATATGTTCCAAAAATGACTTAAATACTTCTTTTCTTCCCTTTTCAGATAGTTGGAAAAAAATCTTTCTGATTGTAGGATTTATTATAAAGATACGGAAATATACGCTAAAGTAAAGGAATTACCTTCTTCATTTTAAATCAAATACAACTTTAGTCATTTTTATCTGAAGAAGATTGAACATAACATATGGTCGTTGCGAACTTTTGGGTTTCTATTATACGATGAACAGAAACGAGCGTGAAGCGCGAGGTTCACATGATGATCATACCAAATATCGAGCGCGAAGCGCGAGTGTCGTGATGAGAATGTGTTCCTTAAGGTCGATAGAACCTTAAGTAAATTAGTTCTTATTTTTATGTAAAACTGACATAATTAAACCAAAAGCAGGTCATAACGATGAAGCTTACTAAGAGAGTATTAGCCTGCGAAGCGCGCAATAGCGAGCACACGAAGTGTGAAAACCTAGACGACAAATGTGTCCGAGCGCGCAGCGCGAGGTGAATGCATTATCGAGCGCGAAGCGCGAGATAAACATATAATCGAGCGCGAAGCGCGAGATGAATACCTAATCGAGCGCGAAGCGCGAGATCCATCGGGTGCGCGCCGTAGGCGCGCTGAAACTTGCGAGCGAAGCGAGCCGCGCGCGAAGCGCGCGATGAGAATGTGCCCGCGAAGCGGGCAGATTTTTTTTATAGTTTATAATTTGAAATTTATAAAAATTATACTTTATAATTTGAATTTGTAAATAAAATGTTAATAAACTTGTGTTTCAAAATGTACATGTAGTACAGAATTATTTCAAAATCTAATGAAATTGCGAAACATAATTTGAAATGTATTTCATTCTAATGGGAGGGGCACTTGTAAACCTCTTGAGCGGAGTTCGTGCTCACCGAAACTACCTACTTTTGACCCGAGCGGAATTCAGGATTTTTGTTCGGAGGGTGGTTGACCGTGAGCGGAGTTCGTGTGCGCCCGATATAATCCCCGGCGAAAACAAGCAAGCGAGGGGTAGCGCGCTAAACGCAATGGTGGGGGTATATTACCCAGGTCAGCCGGTGCGAGTCGAGAATCGCCCGTCGGGAATCGCCCGAAGAATAGACACCAATTGAAGGGTCGGGGAACAAAAGGGCCTAACCCCGTTTTTCCAAATTTTTCAGGACGCCAGAAAAACGTTTGTATTTTGCGAGATCACCGAAAAAAATATATTGGACATATGTGATCTATAATCTCCACTCTTGAACGTTGTTCTTTCAAATTTCATGCGAATCCGTCAAATAGTTTTCGATTTATGAGACATCAAAGTTAAGCACGGGCCTAACCCAAGGGGGTACAGGCGAACAAAAGGGCCTAACCCTAGGGTTAAACATTAAAAATTTTAAACATCATAGATGTTTAAACAAATTTAAATTTTTTAAACAACCACGTGTAACCACGAGATAATAAACAAATTATTACTTAAAAATATTAAAATTTGTCGAAAATTTAGTGATATAAAATGTTCCTCCTGCTTTTTTTTAGGTAAAATATATGCTTGAATAAATACATGTTTTCTAAATAATTGTAAAATTATTGAAACAAATTATTTTATTGTTATTATTGATTAAATAACTCATAAAGTCTAGAAAATATGTTCATTTCGCGAGTTAACTGAAAAAAATTTTAACAAATTAAAATTATTTAAACAATTGAATATTAGTTAAAGAATGACTGAATATTCCTAAATTACCGATTAATGATTATTTATTTTGAAAAAACTTTTAAAAAGCGTGAATAAACCGCAATATTACGTAATATTCAAATTTGTCACTTATTCAACCTCAAAATTTATGATTGATTCTTATTCTCTGACGAATTCTGAACAATATACTGAAACACGGAATTATTTGTAACCTATTATCGCGTTTAAATATTAGATTTACAAAAAGCTGACATTTTCCCATGTTAAATCAATGGGAAACTTCATGGTCTTTGCGGCACCCCTAAATATTAACCAATTTTGCCCAAATTTGGAGATTTTTGTTTTGGGTATTTGAACAAAACTGGGGGGTGAGAGCAGAGAAATTCGAAAAAAAAATCCACCAAGTATAAATAAGAACCAACCTAGTGACTAGTATAAGCTGCGTTTTATGCGATTTTCTTCTTAGGAGTAAATATCCAAAAATTGCAGCTGTTTTGGAGGGGCTTTCGCATCGTGAATGGATAGTAGGGATGTAACGCTCGGATCGACTAGTTTCTAGACAGATCGTCTATTTTCATAAAAAATAATTAATAATTAAATAATATAATTATTTTTTATCACATAAAAGTCTAATATATAGATTTTGCAGTTAATTAAAAATAAAAAACAAAGTTTTTGGACACATGATTATACTTGCGATTAGGCTACGAAATAATCCTTGTTTATTATTTTAAACAATTAATACGTTAGGCTTAATTATCATTTACGCAATCAATGGATAATTAAAATAAATGAAATAAATCATTTATGTTAAAATTTGATTTTCTGGAATATTATAAATATAATACATAGTATTATACATATTATAATTATTATAAATTAAATATAAATTTATTATAACTTTACTATATAATTCAATTGAAAGAAAATGTTTTTAAACATTTGTTAAAACAAATCGTTGTTAAGAATACAGTTCGTATATTAAGATTTCAATCACCTTCAATAATTAGTGTTTATTATCTTAAATATGTAATAGTGTACGTTTAATTATAACTTGAGCATTCATGCAATTATGTATTGTAATTTCCTAAATCTTTTATTCAAAAATTATTATTTTCTGAATTCACTTCTGTAACTTTTGTTTAAGTCCAAACCGTGATTCTGCCTAGAAACTAGCTAAAATCTGAACAGTCTTCATATATTCAAATTTATAACGAACTCCTAGATAGCGCCAAGACTGGGACTAGACAGCAAAAAGGTTTGAATAAAAGACGTAGCAAAACTAGATAGCGCCAGTGTAGCTCCATGCCAGTATTGCGTGAATAGACAGGCTTGAGAAAAACTGTACTGGCTTTAGTATGATTCAAGACTGCCACGAAATTTTTCAACTTGGGTTGTTCGTTGCAACAAAAAACATTGATTGTCTTTTTGCTTGTATCTCTGATTTTCTGGAAATAAGATTTTCGTTATAAGATAGAAAGATCGAAGCAATTTTTATTTTATGCCGGGGGGAAAGCAAAGTGCTCATTAAGTGAGTACAAATGAATCCATTTATAGTGAATACACCTATAGTACTCCGCCGCGGTATTTATTAAATTTTGTAAGACTTGCAAATTTTTTATTTGAAAATTTCCAAATTCTGCTGTTTTGCATACTTCACATCCAATAAAAAATTGTAGCATTTTAATATCTTAACCTGAGTGTCAAAATTGGCATTTTTTCACTCTGAAAAAGGGAAAAAAATGAATAACCTAGGAAATAACTTTGACGCTGGAGAAGATAGGCTAATTTAGCTAACTTGCATTTGCATAGTTTTATCCTATGAAATGACCTTGGAAGGTCATCAGTCCTCACACCTCAGTGAACTAGAAAGTAGTCCAAATAACAAATCTTCGAATAGAGGGCAACGACAGAACTCTTCCCCAATTTTTGCCGTTGCCTAGGGAAAAGGAATACGATTTACGGAATCAGGGTTTAAATAAGCCATCGACGTGACCAAATGACAAGGTTCCATATCTGAGTGATCAAATGCAAAGGTGCTAACTCGTGGAGACAAAATAAAAAGGTGCTAACTCGCATGGCGAACTCTCTCAGATGCACACAAATTCTGTGAAGATCTCCTGAAACTTGCAATGCAAGGTTTAGTCCAGGCGCCCTATGAAATTTGAGGTAAAAAACGCTGCGTGAAATTGGACTTCGGATTCTTGTAGTGTTAGCATGTAGAACAAAAGCCTGTATGTTTGCGACCAAGGTTTCGGAAGCACTGTAAACAATCGTCAAAGATAGCAAAAACAGGTTTTTCGTTCAATGCAACTAACCTATATGTCTATCAGAAAAAAAGTTTAGTTAAAAAATTTAGGTTTTATAAATATCTACAAAATGACTTGTTGTGCATTAAGATTTGTTCGTTTGTTTACGTCCGAAAAAAAACCGTCCGAAAGTGCCTTTTTTAAATATGCAATTATTATTGCAATAAATAATTAACGTGTTTCAAACTTTCAGAAAATATGTCCCTTACCATGCTTAAAACGTGTGCAAAAGTTCAGCCCGAAATAATAATTAGTTTTCATGAAAAATCATTTCTTATTAAAAAATGGACTATTTTTCAACGGAATTTCTACAGATTTGGCCGATAGGATCTCAAGAAAAAGTGGGTTATTGTTATTGTTCTCTACAGGAGTTGTGCTATCAAGTACACTTAGCGGCAAAACGATTTTTAATAATTAAATTGCATAAAAATGCCTACAAAAAGAAGGTATGTTTTTTCGTCATAAATAAATAGCATAACTTTGTCAATTTTTATTCAATGGAATCGGGATAAAATACATTAGATATGTGCTATTTTTCTACACATTTTCAACGAAAAAAAATTGTTGTACTTCAAGAGGGGGGGGGGGATATATATTTTTCGTTAAAAATGACTGCTACTGGTATTCTAAACCTACAACGCTGAAATTTACATCAAGTATAAAATGAGAGCTGTACTATTCATTATTAAATTTCCAAGGCAATGCATTATTATTTTGTTGTTTATTATGGTGACTGATTATGGGAGAAGGATTGACGTGGTCTGTGACAGCGAAGTGGGGGAAGCCGCTGTCGCGTAAGTATGTTTATTATAGAGAATATTTGAAGAATTTTTAAAATTTTTTTTCCTTAAGTAATTTTTCAGATGTAAATCATTAATAAAATAAGGCATATATTATAGTCATTCCAAAAAACAATATATTAATGGCAAAATTAGGGAATATAAATAAAATAGTTTTAAACATAAAGTATTAGATATAATTTTTTCGATAAGCAACCAAGAGATTTGTAACCAGCACGGAAATTTGTTGTTAAGATATTAAAACTGTTTGCAATTTAAACACGCGAATTCAATTCCGACGCGAGCTTCTGGCATGCCACAGCGGCTTCCCCCACTCCGCCTCCACTGACTGCGTCAAACCTTTTCTGTGAACTTTTTCGTGAATCAGACACGATTATAAACAATACATTTGAAATACATATCTTCGTGAATTTTATAACAATTAGTAGAACTCTTTTTCTGTATTTGGTGCAAAATTCAGCTTTATAAATTGAAAATTGACGTAGTTATTTCATTTGTTATAAGAATAAAACTTAACATCTTTTGTAAGCCATTTTTATGCAATTTAATGATTATAAATCGTTTTGCCGCTAAGTGTACTTGACAGCACAACTCCTGTAGAGGATAATACCCACTTTCCCTGCATTCCCTGACCAACGCTTACGGTTTTATCCGTCGAAAGTGCTATCCAAAAATCGAATATTCAATTTTTACGCCAAACGACAACAGATACGTGAACAAAGTTCAAGAAAAGAATTGAAGGTAATACAGCTATGTATGAATTAATGTTTCCTAGAAAATTAATGAGAAAATTGGCCTTAAAATTTCTAGAATGCGTATAGTAAATTGTGCACAAACAATGAAATCCTCATAGTTATTTTCATTCTCAGTACCTACAAATGAAAATAATATTAATATGGAAATTATTGTTAAATATTTTTTTTTAATATTTCCAAAACTTTAGAGCTGGAAATTAAAAATGCAATTAGATTACACTCAAAATAATCAGAGCAATAACAATAAAAGTATCACGATCCTATTTAAACAAATCTGAAAAAATTATAAACCGTTTTACGTATACTGAGAAGATATTTATAAATTTAGTAAATGTAATAAAAGCTATGAGTTTCAAAAAAGTATTTAAAGTACCTCCTATTTTGCTATAACTATACAGTTTCACTTTTTATTGCTGACACATTTTTCTTGCATAGGTACATATTTGTGAAAGTTTAATTAATGAAATATACAAAAATTACCAGAAAAATGTTGCAAAAATGGGATTGCCAAGAAGGGTTGCATGCTATAAAGGATTAACCTACAGTTTTTCTAAAATGAGATTATTAGGTAGAAAATTCTGAACAATTCAAATACACATCCTCACCAAAGTATTTTTTTATAACTAGTTTTTTTCGAAATTCCCATAAAAAAAAGATTCGCACGAGGGTATAACCCACAATCGATCGGTTGATTCCGCAATGAGTAGCGCGCATGCTCAGTAGCGCGAAGTGAAAAAAATCCTTTGGTGAGGATGTGTATTTGAATTATTCATAATTTTATACCTAATATCATTTTAGAAAAAATGTGAGTTGATCCCTTATGGCGTGCCACCCTTCAGATGCTGCTTTTGATATGAGCTTTGATGCCCCAGTGGGCACAGGATTACTACTTGGATATTATTACCAAACACTAATTATGAAGTGTTTCAAGTGTTTTTCTAAATAGAATAGAAAAATCAGTGTTTTAGCAGTATATTTTTGAAAAATAATATGTTAAAAATAATATTATATCCACACAAAAAATTTTGAACTTCATTTAAAAAAAATTGAAATTGACTTTTTGTTTTTAATTGACAATTAGATTTTACAGGACGTTTTTTGCGTTCCCTGAAAAATCGGAAAAATGAGGGTTAATCCCTTATGGCATGCTACCCTTTAAAATTTATCGAATATCAGGAGATCTCTTCATCTACTCTTCATCATTTTCATCCCTTCTGTGGTGTTGAAAAATGCAAAACGTGATGAAAAAAAAACTGTTTTCCTTTTTCGGACAAATAACTCATCGAAGACATTACGTCTCTGATTTTTAGTTCGACAACTCCAACAGCTTCTACCAAATAGTAGAATTATTACCCAAATTAGATGAATTCGGAACCAAGTCTTAGACATTTTATATAAAAAGAATTAACATTTAACCAAAGAGAGATGAATTTTCAACCAAAAAAGATGACTTTTCTGTCCAAAAAGACAAAGGTGCAATGAAACTGTTGAATTTTGGACCAAAGAAGATAACTTTTTAAGAAAATAGTTGAATTTTCAACAAAATAATTAAATTTTCAAACAATCCTATTATTTTATACCTAACCCGTTACCTGTTTATTTTTATAAATGGGTGTAACTCTTTCAAAAGATTTGTAATAATGAAAAATTCTGTGCCACCCATCTCACGGTCGTGAGACGTGGTCACTGATCATATGTGTGATTTACCGCGCTTCTACTGGAAGCCAGTGTCATTTTCATAGATGGCAGTTGCTCCCAGTGGGACCATGTGGTGGTTGTTTAACAAGTTTTTCTATTATATGTATTATAGTATATAATAATATAATATAATATAATAATTATAATTATAAGAGCCTCGGTGGGTAAGGTGGTTAGGCGCTTGGACTTCACCTTAGAGGTCCGTAGTTCGATCCCTGAGCAGGTACCTACGGAAATTTTTCAATGTACTTTTACCGAGGTTCTAGTGGTTCGCATCCCACCTTAAGCTGAAGGTCCCCCCATCATGCACTTGGCTGCAACTCAATCCATGGGTAGTGGGGTAAAAAACCAGACTTTGCCCAATATGTCAAATTAAGCATACTGCTCCTATCAGATCACTTATTGATTGCAGTACCAAAATGTGTCCGTGACTGATGACATATACCGAGACACACCCGTGTAGATTATTCAAAATCCAACTGTAATAAAAATGCCTTCGACACATTGGGCTGTAAACATCTCGAGCCTGAGAGAAAAATGAGCTTCCTAATTTTTTTTATAATATTATATAATTATATATTATATAATTATATATTATTATATTATATAATTATATATTATATATTATTCCCTCACAGCAATAGGATATGCCGGGATATCCCATTTGATCCCATTTTTCTTCCAGGTTGTCCCAGAGATATCTGACGGGTTATAACTGGGATATAACTGGGACAACCTGGAAGATAAATGGGATCGAATGGGATATCCCGGTATATTCTATTGCTGTGAGGGTTATTATATATTTTATTTTTGCTGTTTATTGTGTTCTGCATTTATCTAGTCCGAACTCCATGTGGATATCATTGGAAAACTGTTTTGTGACATTGATCACGTGCTGCAGTTTGTGGCCTGAACTAGCGTATCCCGTGTAGAAAAATTTCGTGGCAGTCTTGAATCGTGCTAAAGCCAGTACAGTTTTTCTCAAGCCTTTTTATTCACGCAATACTATCCTGGCGCTACACTGGCGCTGTCTAGTTTTGCTAACTGTTTGATTCAAACTTTTATGCTGTCTAGTCCCAGTCTTGGCGCTATCTAGGAGTTCGTTGCGAATTTGAATATGTGAAGACTGTCCAGATTTTAGTTAGTTTATAGACAGAATCACTGTTTGGACTTGAACAAAAATTACAGAAGTGAATTCAGAAAATAATAATTTTCGAATAAAAGATTCAGGAAATTACAATACATAATTGCATGAAAACTCAAGTAATAATTAAATGTACACTATTTCATATTTAAGATAATAAACAATAATTATTGACGGTGATTGAAATCTTAATATATGAACTGTATTCTTATTTCTTAACAACGATTTTTGTTAAAGAATATTTGAAAACCTTCTCTTTCAATTGAATTATATAGTAAAGTTATAATCAATTCCAGAAAATCAAATTGTAACATAAATGATTTATTTAATTTATTTTAATTATTTATTGATTGCGTAAATATTAATTAAGCCTAACGTATTAATTAACATAATATGAAGTTACATCAAAAGTTTGACGCCCGGCGTATCTACAAGATTCGTGGAAACTCATTTTTTCTGTACAAAAACTTTTTTTTATATTTTTAATTAACTGCAAAATCTATATATTAGACTTTTATGTGATAAAAAATAATTATATTATTCAATTATTAATTATTTTTATCAAAATGGATTATCTGTCTAGAAACTAGTCGATCCAAGCGTCCCGTGTGGAAAAATTTCGTGGCGCTGTACTGTTTCTGTCCAGTCCGCCTTGAGTCGAAATTGGCGCGCCACAGGCTGACTGTCCAGTGGCTAGACTGGGATGTAACGCTCGGATAGACTAGTTTCTAGACAGATCGGCTATTTTGATAAAAAATAATTAATAATTAAATAATATAATTATTTTGTATGCCATAAAGGTCCAATATATAGATTTTGCAGTTAATTAAAAATATAAAAAAAGTTTTTGTACAAAAAAAATGAAGAAATGAGTTTCCGCAAATCTCTTGTACATACGCCGGGTGTCGAACTTCTGATGTAACTTCCTATTCTATTTTTGTAACTTTTTCCCGTCGCCTTAACACCTCGGCCATCTAAAAGTTAATTTTCTTTTCTTTTTTGTCGGACATGAATTTCAATTCATTACATCCTAATATTTATTTCAATAAAACATGAACAATTTTTAAACATTAAAAGTGCTTGATTTGTGAATAAATCATTGAAAAAAATTAAGTTTGTATGATGTTACTTGCGATTAGCCTACGAAATTATGATTGTTTATTATTTCAAATAATTAATACGTTAGGCTTAATTATCATTTACGGAATCAATAAATAATTAAAATAAATTAAATAAATCTTTTATAATAATATTTGATTTTTTGGAATATCATAAATATTATACATAGCATTATACATATTATAATTATTATAAATTCAATATAAATTCATTATAACTTCACTATATAATTCAATTGAAACAAAATGTTTTTAAACATTCTTCAAAAAATCGTTCTTGAAACTGCAGTTCTTGTATTAAGATTTCTATCACCTTCAACAATTATTGTTTACTATCTTAAATATGTGATAATCTACAATTAATTATTGCTTGAGCTTTTGTACAATTGTGTATTGTAATTTCCTAAATATTTTATTCAAAAATGATTATTTTCTAAATTCACCTCTGTCATTTTTGTTCAAGTCCAAACCGTGATTCTATCTAGAAACTAGCTAAAATCTGGATAATCTTTATATATTCAAATCCGTAAAGAACTCCTAGATAGCGCCAAGAATGGGACTAGACAACAGAAAGGTTTGAATCAAACACGTAGTAAAACTAGAAAGCGCCAGTGTAGTGCCAGGCTAGTATTGCGTGAATAGACAGACTTGAGAAAAACTGTACTGGCTTTAGCATGATTCAAGATTGCCACGAAATTTTTCCACACGGGGTTACATCCCAGTCTAGCTACGTGACAGTCAGCCTGTGGCACGCCAGTGTCGACTCACGGCGGGCTAGACAGAAACAGTACAGCGCCACGAAATTTTTCCACACGGGATATAGCTTCAGGTCATCCATGTATAGAAGATGGTTCAGTTGATGACCATCCTCATTATCATGTATTCGGAACCCATGAGACATGCTCTTTAGTGTTTTGCTCAATGGGTTCAACGCTAAACAGAACCATAATGCACTGAAGGAGTCTCCTTGAAAAATACCCGTCGTAATACGTATTGATCCGGCTATCCTTAGTTTTCCATGAGATCAAAATACATGATTCTTTTACCCCGAAGCATCATCGCACGACTTAGAAAGTCGATCATGCGTGGGCAGATTTTGTAAAGCAAGTAGTCATGTGGTACCGAAGAAGGAAGCGCTTGCTTGTATTCAATGTATCACATGTACAAGTTTCCTCGATATTTACGAGCTTGTGTCATGGCAACAGTGAGAATATACCTTCTCTGCAATGATTAGCCTGTGAGCACTTATAAATTATCGGAAGATAGGCTATCGGTCGAAATTTAGATAAATTTTGAGCGTCTGGTTTTTCGGCAACATATACTTAGTACCTTTGAGCATAAACCCTGGCTTCAGATCTGTGTGTTCGATGATATTCTGAAAACAACTTGCCAACGCAGAATGAACAATCGTCAGATACTTGTACCAGAAGTTGTGCACCATGTCCGGACCTCCAACTTGCACTTTTCGAAACCGCCGAAAAATCTGAATCTGTGATGTTAGTCAGCTTCGTTTCAGGGTTATTGCTTGATCTTGCTTTCTCCAGTCAGAACCAAGCAGCGTCTAAATTGCTTCTGTTCGTTTTTCCCGACCAGTAGTTAGTCATGTCTATGAATTAAGGGACTTCGATATCTTGCTGGTTATTTTGCTTTACACTCAGTTTACGGTAGGACCTTCTTTCATCTGTCTGATAGGTTCGATTATGCTGCCTTCTTGCTCTACTTTTCTTGCACAGACTCAGTCTAGCAGTAAGAACACCCCCTGTAAAGAGAAGAGCATTGAAGTGTGTTATGTGGCATTGAAAAAATTGTACACTTTCATGCCTATAAATCTAAACAAATTCCGTTTTTGTCCGAATGGTCATTAACGGCATTCGAATGTATTGATTGTATTCGATATATCCGATTTGAAAAAGCATTAAATGGCATTCGACTTATTTGGTAATTCAACAGCATTGAACAGCATTGGTTCCATCCCATGCCTCCGATCACTGAAGGCATTGCATGGCATTCGACTGATACGGTCACTCAACTGCATTCAGTGGCATCACAAAGAAGACATTTTAATGCCATAATTTTTGTGTGGATTCAAAATAATGATTCGAATAAGAACTGTCGAATGCCAAGAAGCGTATTCGGACAAAAACGGAATTTGTTCAAAATAGGCATTTAAGTGTAAAATTTTTTTAATGCGATATAATCTACTTCAATGCTCTCCTTTTTACAGGGTCAAGTTTGCCATTAGGAGTATATAATCTCATCCACTATTGCTGGTGTCAATGTCTCGATGTACCGAGGGTGGATGATATTAGGAACCCCTATTGAAAAGAAACGGCCGTTTTGATGGCCTTTAAAGCGGCCGTCATATTGAAACCATTTTAATGGCCGTTAAAATGTCTCATTAAAACGGTCTTTAAAACGGCCGTTTATTTCCAGTAGGCAGTTCTATTTCCTTTCTTATATTGAGTCAATCGACTCAATATGCACCTTCCTTTGCTGACATCCATATCCAACTTGATTTTCCATGATGGATCTCGATCCCTTGCTGGGCCAAGGACTGCATTTGTAGGTCTATTCCTGCGGCCCAACGATCTATGGCTGCAGTTAGTGTTGCGCTCAGATGCATAGGTAAAACATAACCTCGAATTAAGTCAACAACTTTAGGACTATCACCCTAATACTCTTGTGCCTTCAACTACTTTTAAAATACAATAAAAAATTTTACTTCATCAAACAATCCCATGATTTTTTTTGATAAAAAATAGTATATTTCGATACGAGAGACCAAATGGGCGGTTTGCTCACTGCCAGTGTGAAGGCCCAGCACGAACTCGAAGACGAGGGTGAGTGCTGTGCCTTCACTCGAGCAGGGAGCACCCGCCTGTGAGGCCTCGTGTATCGAATAATATTTTCCTTTACAAATTACAATACAAAACCTGAGATTGTCTACCGTTTACAGATATCTAATACGCTACAATGACAAATGACTAACCCAACTTCACCCAGAACGATGTTTACATAGTGAGCAAAATGTTCTGGTAACCACGGAGAGCATTTGGGCATGGTGAACGCATTTTGCTAACCGATGTTGAGATTTTACAACACTTTTACTATACGAGTATAAGGCAAAATTGCAATACTGGTATTGGAAGCTGAAATAATAGCAATATGTTTTGCAATTTGGAAGAATACACGCCGTTTACCATACAAGTATTGCAATTTCACTTTACAATATCGGTATTGCAATTTTGCTTTACACTCACTTTAGCCCGTCTAGCTAGCGGCCCAACTGAAAATTCCTGTACAGGAACCTGACAGGTTCCTTTTGAGGTTCCTGTACAGGAACGTACGCAGGTTCCTGGTACACCGGTTCCAGCCGCGGATCCTGCGAGGGAACTTGCGCGCGTTCCTGTAAAGGAACCTGGGTATTGAAATGCCTGTACAGGTTCCTGTGCAAGTGGGACACATTTGCAAAATGTATCTATGAAGGATCCTGTACAGGTTCCTGAGCAGGTGGGACACTCGCAAAAATATCTCTGAAGGATCCAGTGCTACTTCTGTCCCACATGAATATTCCTGTACAGAAACCTGTAAAGGATCCTGTGTAGTTTTTCTGAAGCATGCTGACACTGAGGAACCTTTAAAGGGTCCTTCACAGGTTCCCCCGCTGCTACGTGCAGTGCAAAATCGTGTACAGGATCCTCTGGAGGATCCTTGACTGATTCCTGTGTAGTTCATCCCAATTTTTCCCCCTCTGCTTAATTTTCAAAGAAAGACCACACCGTGCAGTGGTTTGCATGTCAAATGAGAGAAATAATTGTTTTAATAAAAGATTAATTTTTTGGATATACGATCAAAGAAACCTTTGTATCATTCAAAAAAAATATATATATATATATTTAAAAAAAAGTTAAACAACCACCGCAGGGTCCCACTAAGAGCAACTGCCATCCCACAAAATGTCAATAGCCCCCAGTAGCACCGCGGTAAATCACACCTATGGCCACGTCTCACAACCGTGAGATGGGTGGTCATAGGCAACGAAAAAATCACAACGACAGGCCGGCGAAACCCTCGTGTGTCTTGAGGACACGAAGCGACCCAACGATGACAGCTTTCTGCATCCATCTCGCAAGTGCCTTGGCATATTTTTGGCACGCGGGTATGTCTTTAAGGTTACGAACCAGTGATAGTTTCGCACCTCCGAGAGCACCTATCACAAGGACAATTACTTGTACTCCTCCTTTTCTTTCTCCTTGGCAGTGATGTTGTATTCGGTTGGAGCCGAGAATTCGATAACGAATATAGTTTGTTTCTCGAAGCCTTAAAAAACGATGTCAGGCCTCGTATGTGCAGTGAAGACTGCTGTCCGAAAATCGTAGTTCCAGACAATTTGGCACTTCTTGTTTTGAGCAATTGACTCTATCTCCCTTGGAGCGTTTGGCAGGGCAGGGTCACGACCAACACCGTAAGAGCGACAAAGATGGTAATAAAGCACTCTTAGGGCCGCATTATGTCTGTAGATATACGTCGTTCCTGCGTGGGTCGGACACCCTGATAGTATGTGTTCTAGGCACTCAGCGTGTGCATGACACGCTCTGCAACTATCACTGCGAACTTCATGACATAAAATGCGGTTACGGTATGTTAAGGTGGAAATGACACCGTCCTGGCATGCGAAAGTAAAACCCTCTGTACCTGAATTAAGCCCTGATGATTTGAGGAAAGCAAAAGTTTGCTCCTTCGACAAGGACTGTTTTTCTACATTTCTGTGAAAGTTTCCGTGCATTTTCTTGTCGAGTAGCTCTTGGTGAAAATATTCAAACTCTGCTTTCTTCACATCGGTTTTTAGAAGTGAAGTATCTAGATGAAGTAATGCATTTCTCACTTCTGATGTTAAAATTCAGGCCAAGGGTCTTGGCCGCTTGCTCCGCGGCTTTGTAAAGGAACGCTCCTTCGCCAATCATCTCGTGGCTCCTGACCATCTTTAGGAGAGGATCTCTGCCGTTCGCAACGATGTAAGCTGTACTTAGAACAATCCGGTTATGAAGACACTGGAGATTCAGAAGTCCGCGTCCGCCTTGACGGCGTGAAATATATAATCGCGGAACTGACGAATTGATATGCAAGCTTTTATGCATATGCATGATCTTACGTGTAATGACATCAAGGGCCTTAAGCTCGTTCTTCGTCCATTGAACTACCCCAAACGAGTAGAGTAGAACCGGGACGGCAAGCATGTTAGTCGCAGACACCTTGTTCAACGCCGACAGATTGGAAGACCAAATCTGTGGAAGAAGATGCTTGTATATGCTTCGGAGAGACTCCTTCACTGATGTTACGTCCTGAATGCGGTTTTGAGGCACGCCCAGGTATGTATAGGTCTCTCCTGTATTAAGATGTCTGATAACACTTATATCCACAAGCTCAGGGTCCTTGGGAACGCCAGTAATCTTTCCTTTCTTCAGATAAATTTTGGCACACTTGTTCAAGCCAAAGTCCATCCCAATCTCTCCTGTGTAGTTCTTGACAATATTTATAGCAGTTTGAAGTTTGCTTCTACCAGAGGCATAGATCTTCAGGTCATCCATATAAAATACATGAGTGACCTTATGCTCCCGCTGATTAGTGTCGCCACAGAGGTATCCAGGAGAATTTCTTAGTGCGAGAGATAGAGGCAAAGGTGTGATGCAAAAAAGCAAAGGGCTCATGGTATCACCTTGAAAGACGCCCCTCTGGAAGGTGACGTTGTTCGTTGTCACACGATAATTTCTAGATGAGATAGTAAATCTAGTTTTCCAAAGAGGCATCAATCTCTCTATGCATCTCACTATGTGTGGATGTACCTTCAAGCTTTCCAACAGACAGATGATAAGTCTATGAGATGTTGAATCGAAAGCTTTCCGGTAGTCAATCCAGGCCATTGACAGGACGCGCTGATGGTCTGCAGCGTCTTTACAGACACACCTGTCAATTAGCAGGTTCACTCGACAGCCTGCTACACCTTTTTTCGAGCCACGTTCTTCGTACATCTCTTGCCATACAGGCTCAATTCGTTGAACAATCCTGTTGTTTTGGACAGCTGTAAAGATCTTATACAGTGTATTCAAACAAGTTATTCGCCTGTAATTCTCGGGGTAGGACAAGTTGCCTTTTTTTTGGCAGGAGTATAGTGCGTCCTAACACCAGCCACTGCCGAATAGGCGTCTCCGACTTTAAATATGAGGTGAATATGCTGGCCAAATGTTGGTGTGTAAAAGTAAACTTCTTCCACCAAAAGTTCTTGATACAATCTGGTCCAGCAGCAGAAAAGTTCTTCGTGCCTCTAAGTGCTTTTCTCACCTCTTCGGCAGTGATTGATGGACATTCCTCCTCAGATTTTATGAGGTCGCAAAACTTCTTGAAGCGGATAATATTGTCAGTATCTTCTTTCAACTTTAGCGTTTTCGGAATCTTTATACCTCTCTCCAAAAAGTCTCTACCTCCTTGGGCTTGGGTGGATTTTTGACAGAAACAGGTAGATCGCTGAAGAGGCGCGATGGGTCAGCGAGAAACTGTTGATTCTCCCTGATCCATCTCTCCCTCTTCTGTATTCTCCTCCTTGCGTCAGATAACTGCCGTATTTTGTCAAAAATATGCTGCTTGATTGTCAGCAGCTTTGACTTGTTTAGTGTGTGATTCAAGATCCTTAGTTCTTGGGCGAACTTTCGAACCCTTTCCGTAAACGGTCTACCAGATGTTATGTAGTCAATCACACATTGAACACGGGACGCATTCTGTCTTGCCCATCCAATCTTCTTGTTCAGTTGATGCAAGCGTCTTTTGGTCTTTTGATCCATCGTTGGTTTCAGCCTTCGATTTGAATCAGCCAAAGTTCTCGCTTAGTTATATATATATATATATATATATATATATACAGGGTGTTTTTTTAACTTGAGACAACGAAATATCTCAAAAAATACGCATCCTACGGAAAAAATGTCTGGAATAAAAACTTTTTATTTTCGAGGGGGAAAAAAGATTTGCTAAAATTTACCCCACCCCCACAGGAGGCAGGGTTGGGGGTAACTTTGTAATTTCAAATGGCAACCCCAATTTTTTATCACAGATTCAGATTCAGATTTCTCGATTCGCGATGGATGGCGCTGAAATTGCGAAAAATGAAATTGTTGACACTACTTTTAGCTCTACCCAGGAATAACGACGCGGACGTAGTAGTTGTCTATTCCCTTCGGGGTGCTTAATTTCGGTAAGTCCCCTTGCCTCTCACCATCCATCGGGGTGCTTGAACTTTTGGCAACGGGACAGTAAAAGTGATAAAACTGTCGAAAACCATTCCCGAATGCAGTTGGTTGACGACAGTCGATTTTGGATGTAGACATTACATATCATCGAGTCTCCACTGTCTACAATCCTCGACGTCATTCCGGCCGAGCGATAACCGCGTCTGTCAGTGCTTAACGTTTATTCATTAGGAAGGTTGATTGTGTTCATTTGATTTGGGTGTGTTGGTTGCTTTCGTTTGGGTTATTGTTGTTGGTCACGTTCGTTTGAGTTGGTTTGGGTGTCGTTGTTTTCTTTATTTATTTTATTTATTTTATTTATTTTATTTATTTTATTTATTTCTCTATTTCCTCATTACCTTACTTCATTACTTTTACAATGGAAATTCTATCTCAGCAACAGAAGATTGAAATGATTCTCATTTATGGAGAAAGTGGCAGGAATATCAATGATGCTCTCACGCTTTATGCTCAACGCTTTCCAGAAAGTGTTCCTTCACACGCTTCTTTTTACCGGGTTGTCCGGAACTTCATCACTGACGGAAGTGTACAACCGACAAAAAGGAAGCGTCAAGTAACAGTTACTGGAGTTGATAATGAAATTGCAATTTTAGCTGCAGTCACTCATGACCCTCATGTTAGTACTCGACAACTAAGCCGCGATTCCGGAATGTCTCTATCCAGTGTTTGGAAGGTATTAAAACGTAATAATTATCATCCGTATCATATTTCACTGCATCAAGAACTTCATGGCAATGATTTTCAGAACCGAGTGACATTTTGTCAATGGGCGGTTCAGCAGATACAAGGAAACCCGAATTTCTTTTTTCTAGTACTCTTCACAGACGAATCGTCTTTCACAAACCATGGTAACGTTAATCGGCACAACATGCATTATTGGAGTGTAGAAAATCCACATTGGTTGCGTGAAGTTGAGCATCAGCGTCCATGGTCCGTGAACGTTTGGTGTGGAATAATTGGAGATCAACTTATCTGTCCGTATTCTATTGATGGAAATTTGAACGGTGAAAAACATCGTAACTTTTTAGAAAATCAACTTCCAATATTGCTGGAAGACCTAGGCTTGGAAGTGCGACACAACAACCCTCGAAAATAAAAAGTTTTTATTCCAGACATTTTTTCCGTAGGATGCGCATTTTTTGAGATATTTCATCGTCTCAAGTTAAAAAAAACACCCTGTATATATA
>CAKNYM010050309.1:18329-84211 GCA_932195095.1 Andricus curvator
TATATATATATATATATATATATATATATATATATATATACTGAAGGGCCTATGACAAAGCCACCGAACGCGTCCTCGGGTTGCGGATAAAGGGTCCCTGTACCAAGGGTTTCTGCTGAATATGGTTACAATAAATAATAAGCAGTCGCGGACAATTGTCCAGGGATGGTCTCGAAGGAATAACTCCTAAGCCAGAAAGTTGTAGATGCGGTTCAAAAAGATCGAACGCGCAGAGCACCCGACGATGGGTCGACAAACAATGTCGATCATCCTAGAGTTCGGGGTGCTGAAAATAATTGAGATGGAACCACGACGACGAACCGGTGAAATGCCCACATTGAGTGGACGGATCAACTCAAGGATGACTTGCTAGACTGCTACGATGCCAGCATTATCCCGGTTCACAGAGGCTTTGTGGCACGTATGCACAGTTGTGGTACCAGAAACACCCAGAGCTTCAGCACGTTTCGATTCAATCATTGCGAAATCAACGTGCCCACCTCTGGAAAAATGGATATGTACGCGAAGGTCTTCCCCAACCGCTGCTTGATATAGCTACAGACGAAGATGAGGAAGCGACTTTAAGACAAACCGCTGAAAACAGGCACCTTCTGAGAGATGATCGCGATTTCAGGGCAAGGAGGAACATTAACATGCAAGTTTCTCTTAAGCCCCAAGATCTGGCTGAAATGGATGCCTCCCTACGTGGAGATATCTTGCAAGAGACTGACCTCTGGACCATCAATTGCTCTGTTTATGGTGTTGCGAGAGCTTTGGCTGATTCAAATCGAAGGCTAAAACCGACGATGGATCAAAAGACCAAACGACACTTGCATCAACTGAACAAGAAGATTGCATGGGCAAGACAGAATGCGTCCCGTGTTCAACGCATGATTGACTACATAACATCTGGTAGACCGTTTACGGAAAGGGTTCGAAAGTTCGCCCAAGAACTAAGGATCTTGAATCACACACTGAAGAAGTCAAAGCTGCTGACATTCAAGCAGCATATTGTTGACAAAATACGGCTGTTATCTGACGCAAGGAGGAGAATACAGAAGAGGGAGAGATGGATCAGGGAGAATCAACAGTTTCTCGCTGACCCATCGCGCCTCTTCAGCGATCTCCCTGTTTCTGTCAAAAATCCACCCAAGCCCATGGAGGTAGAGACTTTTTGGAGAGAGGTATAAAGATTCCGAAAACGCTAAAGTTGAAAGAAGATACTGACAATATTATCCGCTTCAAGAAGTTTTGCGACCTCATAAAATCTGAGGAGGAATGTCCATCAATCACTGCCGAAGAGGTGAGAAAAGCACTTAGAGGCACGAAGAACTTTTCTGCTGCTGGACCAGATTGTATCAAGAACTTCTGGTGGAAGAAGTTTACTTCTACGCACCAACATTTGGTCCGCATATTCACCTGATATTTAATGTCGAAGACGCCCATTCCGCAGTGGCTGGTGTTAGGACGCACTATACTCCTACCGAAAAAAGGCAACTTGTCCTACCCCGAGAATTACAGGCGAATAACTTGTTTGAATACACTGTATAAGATCTTTACAGCTGTCCAAAACAACAGGATTGTTCAACGAATTGAGCCTGTGTGGCGAGAGATGTACGAACAACGTGGCTCGAAAAAAGGTGTAGCAGGCTGTCGAGAGAACCTGCTAATTGACAGGTGTGTCTGTAAAGACGCTGCAGCCCATCATGCGCGTCCTGTCAATGGCCTGGATTGACTACCGGAAAGCTTTCGATTTAACCTCTCATAGACTTATCATCTGTCTGTTGGAAAGCTTGAAGGTGCATCCACACATAGTGCGATGCATAGAGAGATTGATGCCTCTTTGGAAAACTAGATTTACTATTTCATCTAGAAATTATAGTGTGACAACGAACAACGTCACCTTCCAGAGCGGCGTCTTTCAGGGTGATACCATGAGCCCTTTGTTTTTTTGCATCACACTTCTGCCTCTATCTCTCGCACTAAAATATTCTTCTGGATATCTCTGTGGCGACACTAATCAGTGCGAGCATGAGGTCACTCATGTATTTTATATGGATGACCTGAAGATTTATGCCTCTGGTAAAAGAAAACTTCAAACTGCTATAAATATAGTCAAGAAGTACACAGGAGAGATTGGGATGGACTTTGGATTGGACAAGTGTACCAAAATTAATCTGAAGAAAGGAAAGATTACTGGCGTTCCCAAAGACCCTGAGCTTGTGGATATAAGTGTTATTAGACATCTTAATACTGGAGAGATCTATACATACCTAGGGGTGCCTCAAAGCCGCATTCAGGACGTAACATCAATGAAGGAGTCTCTCCGAAGCAGATATAAGCATCTTCTTCGACAGATTTGGTCTTCCAATCTGTCGGCGTTGAACAAGGTATCTGCGACTAACATGCTTGACGTCCCGGGTCTAGTCTACTTTGTTCGGGGTGGTTCAATAGATGAAGAACGAGCTTACGGCCCTTTATATCACCACACGTAAGATCATGCATATTCATAAAAGCTTGCATATCAATTCGTCAGTTCCGCGATTATACATTTCACGCCGTCAAGGCGGAAGCGGACTTCTGAATCCCCAGTGTCCTCATATTCGAATTGTTCTAAGTACAGCTTACATCGTTGCGAATGGCAGAGATCCTCTCCCAGAAATGGTGAGGAACCTCGAGATGCATCAATCATGATTGTCGAAGTAGCGTTCCTTTACAAAGCCGCGGAGCAAGCGGCCGAAATTCTTGGCCTGAATTTTAACATCAGAAGTAAGGAAAGTGCATTACTCCATCTAGATGCTTCACTTCTAAAATCCGAAGTGAAGAAAGCAGAGGTTGAAAAATTTCACCAACAGCTGCTCGACAAGAAAATGCACGGAAACTGTCACAGAAATGTAGAAAAACAGTCCTTGTCGAAGGAGCAAACTTTTGCTTTCCTCAAATCATCAGGGCTTAATTCAGGTACAGAGGGTTTTACTTTCGCATGCCAGGACGGTGTCATTTCCACCTTAACATACCGTAACCGCATTTTATGTCATGAAGTTCCCAGTGATAGTTGCAGAGCGTGTCATGCACACGCTGAGTGCCTAGAACACATACTATCAGGGTGTCCGACCCACGCAGGAACGACGTATATCTACAGACATAATGCGGCCCTAAGAGTGCTTTATTACCATCTTAGTCGCTCTTACGGTGTTGGTCGTGACCCTGCCCTGCCAAACGCTCCAAGGGAGATAGAGTCAATTGCTCAAAACAAGAAGTGCCAAATTGTCTGGAACTACGATTTTCGGACAGCAGTCTTCACTGCACATACGAGGCCTGACATCGTTTTTTAAGGCTTCGAGAAACAAACTATATTCGTTATCGAATTCTCGGCTCCAACCGAATACAACATCACTGCCAAGGAGAAAGAAAAGGAGGAGAGGTATCAAGAGCTTAAAAGGGAGCTGCAACGACGACTGCACCCAAAATATTCGGTACAAGTAATTGTCCTTGTGATAGGTGCTCTTGGAGGTGCAAAACTATCACTGGTTCCCCTTCTAGAAATAATTAATTGAAAACAATTAAGAACGATAGAAAGATATTTGAATTGTTTTCAATCGTGTTTCTTAATCGTGTGTGCACGATTGGGAACGATTGAGTGTTGCAAAGTTTCAATCGTTCCCAATCGGGCCAATCGGTAGTAGGATTTCGAGGTTATGAAGTGGCAATTTGATGGCAGCACTTTCGTCTCGCGGGAATTATTTGAAAACGTTTATTTACTTTTTTTCGAGACAACACATTTTAAGCAATATGTTCATGAAAAAAATTGAATAAATGCTTTGTAATAATTTCCGCGAGCTGAGAGTGCTGTTATCAACAAATTTGCCAATGTGGTGAAGTTTTTTCATCAAATTATTCATTTCATTGTCTATAATTTTGTATAAAAAACGTGTAATTTATTAAATAAATTGATTAAAGTATCTTAGGTACAGAACAATTAAAATTAACTGAGAGTCAAGCTATTCAGATTCTTTCTCATCTTCTAATATCCTACGGATATTAGCATTTTTACTTTTTAATTCGTCACCCTCTGTCCCACTATCACTCTCACTTGGAAGATTCATCATTTTAATTTAAAATTCATCTTTTTTTGGTGAAACTTCAACTATTTCGTTGGAAATCGATATTTTGCATTTAAAAATTAAACTATTTGTTTGAAAATTTATGTATTTTGTGGACAATTTGACTTTTTTTGTAAAAAGATAATCTTTATGACTGAAAATTCATCTTTTTGGCATAAAATTCAACTATTCTTTTTCTTTGAATATTTTTTGGTTGAATATATATATTTTTTTTAAATGAAAATGTAACTATTATTGCAGTTGAATATTCCATAATTTTAGTTAAAAATTCTTCTCTTTTTTTTGAACTTTTTTTTCTTGCCTAAAAATTTATTTATTCAATTTTTGGTAGAAAAATTATCTTTTTTAGTTGGAAATTCGTCTTTTGGTAGAAATTCATCTTCTTGGTCCAAAATTCAATTATTCTAGTTAAAGTCTGGTTTAAAATTCAACTATTTCAGGTAAATATTTACAATTTTATTTGAAAATTCATCACTTCGTTTGTTTGGTTAAAACTACATTTTTTTAAATTGAAATTTAATTATTTAAGTTTTGGTTGACAATTTATATTTTTTAGTAAAAATTAATTTTTTTTGCTTGAAAATTTAACTGTTTCAGTTGAATATTCATTGTTTTAGTTGAAAACTCTTATGTTTGGTTTAAAATTAATTTTTTTTTACTAAAAATGTTACTATTCCATTTTCGGTTAAAAATTATTTTTTTTTTTTTGTTCAAAATTCAACTATTTGGTTGAAAATTTGTCTTCTTTAATCAACAATTTAAATATTTTGTTGAAAATTCATGTATTTTGTTGAAAAATTGTATTTTCTGTCCAAAATAATTCTTTTTATTTGAAAATTAATCTTCTGGTTTAAAAATTCATCTTTTTGGTTGAAAATTCAAGTAATCCAGTTAAATATTCATAAATTTAGTTGAAACTTTTTTTTTAATTTAACTATTCAGTTGAAGATTCATAATTTTATTTGAAAATTCATCACTTTGGTTGAAAATTCAACTTTTTTGTTGAAAATCCGTTTTTTTTTGTTGAAAATTAATTTTTTCAACTAAAAGTTTAACTATTTCATTTTTTTTGTAAAAAATTGATATTTTTAGTCGAAAATTTAAGCATTTTTTAAAAATTCATTTATTTTACAATGTTCTGCTTGTTGTGTTAAAGGATGTTCAGAATGAACGTCATGAATTAAAATAAATGTTTGCGTTTTGCGGCAAATATGAATATGTTACTTTTAGTTGACTGGGAAAATTGAACAACTTGACCGGGAATTTGAAATCGTCCGCCGAATCGCCACCCTTGAAAATGTCTGTGCTCGGGGAAGGAAAACCAGTTGTTGCGAGATTCCTGCATGTATTTAATACAATTTTGAACTATTTCACCTGTAAATACTACAATTTTTAATGTTTAAATTTAAAAATAGTTTAATCTGTAACAGTTTTTTAATAGTTAAATCTCCAAGTCCATTTCTGTCAATTATTGTTAATTTATTTGAATTTTTAATTACATAAAGCATTCTGAACAATCTAATACTATAAAATAAAAAATTTTAAACCTTTAAAATTCAAAGATTTTAAGATTAGGCATTGCAAACCAAATTATTTGTAATATTCAAAATTGAGTATTTTAAATATTTAAAACTAGAAATTTTCGAGAATTTCAAATCAAACTTATTTATAAATTCAAAATTGTTATGCTGCAAGACATTTCAAAAGATTGGATAAGTTTTTCTACTAAAAATTAAAAGAATTTAGTGAGTTACCTACACTTTATTTAGTCCGAGTTTCAAAATATTGGCGCCATTCTACGTTCTAATAATTTCAATCGTTTTCAATTGGGTATCCATTATTGTGAATCAGAGGTTAAGTTGTCACTACAGCATTTTGATATTTCGATAATTATTTACAAGCGGTTTTTTACGCTTTCAAACGAAAAATGTCAACAATATGAATTTAAAAAGAAGTAAATATACGTTTTACAATAATATACTCGCTAAATCAAACTACTACTGCCTACTTGATGAAGACACTATATCACTGTCACATCGTTAGATGGCATGATTTTTACGTACCGTTAACCCACATAATTTCGACTCTTTATTCGGTATACCGCCTGAACCAACATTCTATTTTTTGCACTTGAAATTTTTGTTGAATTGTTAAAAATTTAATTTCCAACCTATAAACACGTGCGCGTCATGTGTGTTACAAACGAAAACTGCAGAGGGCGCACTGCAGGCAAGTGCATTTACTCAATTCAACCCGATTGGAAACAATTGACACAATTAGCAACAATTTAAAACGATTCAACTTTTGCCCAGATAGCACAAGAGTTTGCGGCAAACTTGCCTAAACCTTGTGATGCAAGGTTGGAAAGCTTGCATTGCAAGGTTCAGGCAAGCTTCCAGCAAATAAGAAAATGTCCGCCATGCGTCAATATTGCGAAGTAAGATTGAGGAAAGGCTGCATGGCAATCTTTAATTAGATCCATTGCGCAGTAGTTTTCTATGGCACCTAGATCTGCGCAGTAGTTTTTCAATGTTTTCCCAGAATGCCGCCTCACGTGTGTACAAAAGTGTATGAGATATCTTACTTAAGAAAAACATTTTAAATAAAACTTTCCGACGAATCTTCTTCCAATATTCCCTGAATATTGCAGGCAAGCTTGCATCAAGGTTCCCATGGCACAGTTCCCTCAACCTTGCTTCGCAATATTGCCGCATGGCGGACATTTTCTTATTTGCTGAAAGCTTGCCTGAGCCTTGCGATGCAAGCCTCTGAACCTTGCATCGCAAGGTTTAGGCAAGCTTGCCGCAAACTTTTGTGCTATCTGGGTGATCACTCTTAATCGTTATGAATCGTGTCCAATCGATTATTTCTAGAAGGGTCGTAACCTTAAAGCCATACCCGCCTTCGAGTAGGCAAAACTCCTCGCTTATTAGAAAATAGCTCGGAGAGTTGCATCATAGAAGAGCAACAGAAGGGCGCAGACTCCGTAGCCTCCCACTACAACGCTCTCGCGAATAGTGGGAGTCTGAACTAGAGCGCGGTCCATAAAAATAATTGCGCGGCCTGAAAACGGCAGTTGGGGTGTTGCGCGGCTTACGCAAGAAGGCTCAGGGAGAACCTTGAGGGAACCTAGAGAATTACATTCTCTATCCTTGTCCCACACATCTCTCTGAGTAGTCTGGGAAATTTGAAGTCCTTAGGAATTTTATCCTAAGTCCTTAAACTTTCTCTCTAAAGGAAAGAACCTCTAAGGGCGGACAGAAATTAATTTCTTTCTCCGAGCTACAAGAGGCCACTCTTTCTGAGATTCTTTGAGCGTGCCAGTCAAGGCCAAAACTATCTTTACGGGAACTTTCTGTGCCAGGGGCAAATTTAAAGGGCAAAATTTTTGACTTTGATTTTTATACAGAAAGAACTCTAAAAATGCAGACAGACTGAAAATAGTCCAAATTAAAATTTTAAATTGTGTTTTTCCGACAAAGTTCGGACTTGACTGTGAAATATTGTCGATTGACTTTATACTGGCCTAACTGAAGAACAGAGCACGGTTAACCGTGTCCCCTGGTCGACGAAGTTAGATCTTGCAAATCTTCGCTTGTGCATTAGTACCTTAGCTTCTTATGGACAGGCAGGAATTCATTCCTCTATCAGTCTACCTGGCTAAGAAATCAGATAAGCCTACCCTGCTAAAAATTTCGGATTCCGAAATTGGTCCGAATTTATCCGAAATCAATCCGATTCACGATTTTTTTCCGAAATATGTCCGATCTAATCCGAAAACTGCACGAAAACAGTCAGAAGTTTGTCTGATTATGTCCGGAGTCTATACGGACCAAAAATTTCGACTCCGGAAAGAGTCCGATTTGATCCGAAATTACTCCGGAATTCAAAACCTGAAATTATTTTCGTTGAAATAAAAATGGAAAATACTCCGGTCTAATCCGAAATTTATTCGAACGTAAACTTTCACTCTCGAAAGAGTCCGACTTGATCCGAAATTACTCCGGAACTCAGTACCTGAAATTATGTTTGTTAAAGTAAAACTGGAAAATCGTCCGCTTAAATCCGAAATCCTTCCGGTCAACATCGACTCTGGAAATATTCCGATTCTATCTGAAATTAATATGCAGGTTTAAGTTGTCATTCGGTGAAATTAAAGTAAAAACGGAAAATCGTCCGATTAAATCCAAACATCTGTCCGGTCTGAAACATCCCAGCTAACCTGTTACCATCCTGAAAGGTTCCTGAATGATCACATGTTATCAGAGGAATTGTTACTTGTATCTCAGTCTCCTAGCAGGTAACGGCATAATCGCCGTAGTTTACTAGGGAGGCTTGTTTGCAACCGTTCCCTGTCAGACTAGTAACATGGCGGTAACAGCCGGCAGCGATCTTCATTTATACATATACATTTTGGGTCTAACCTCTATAATGTAATTTCTTTTTCGTAGGGGTTCAGCTGATAAATATCTGTTTTTTTATAAAAGCTTTGTTCACATATTATCTCCCTTTTCTGGAACTTATTTATCGTTTAATTATGTTCCTTTCCAACATTTTTGCAAAAATATTCATAATTATAATTCCGAAACGATGTATATTTTGAGGTTAAGCTGTCATTGCACGTTGCGTTTCCAAACATCACTTTGTTACAAGCATGTGATTACAATGGCGGGATAATGTTACCTGCTTCGCTTGTAATTTTGTTACTACTTTGAGTGGGAAATATATTGTCACTGGGTGACCAGCATGGAAGTCACCAGTGACTGGTTTTTTTAATCTTGTTACAATTATGTGACTATTCGGACTAGTAACTGTGTTAGCTGGGATCCCTGGCGGACCGAACGAACGGAGCGGATACGCTGCAGCGTATCCTTATAGTATCCACATCGTATCCTCTCCGTATCATGCAAGAAAAACTCATTAAAAAAGAAAGATTAACATTTCACTTGTTGAAATTCGGATTCTACGTGAAATTTTGCGTTAAAAGGTCACGGAGTAATCGCAATAGTTTTTCTTGCAACATTAAAAACTTTTAAAAAATATAATACTTATCGATAACGTGGGCTGAAGGCGACTTCAAACGCATCGTCGACGGATAACGCCTATTAACTGCTACTGAACGACGATGCGTTTGAAGTTGCCTTCAGCGCACGTCATCGATAAGTATTATATTTTTAAAAAGTTTTTAATGTTGCAAGAAAAACTATTGCGATTACTCTGTAATTTTCTTTTTTAATGAGTTTTTCTTGCATGATACGGAGAGGATACGATGTGGATACTATAAGGATACGCTGTAGCGTATCCGCTCCGTTCGTTCGGTCCGCCAGGGATCAACTCCGGAAATAGTCCGATTCTATCCGAAATTATTCAGCAGGTTTTAGATGTCATTCGGTGAAATTAAAGTGAGAACGGAAAATCGTCTGCTCTAATCCGAAATTCTTCCGTCAAAAACATGTGCTTCGGAAGCAGTCCGATTCTATCCGAAATTAATCCGCAGGTTCAAGTTGTCATTCGGTGAAATTGAAGTGAAAACGGAAAATCGTCTGATTAAATACGAAAGCTGTTCGGTCTAAGACATCAACTCCGAAAATAGTCCGATTCTATCCGAGATTAATCCGCAGGTTTTAGTTGTCATTCGGTGAAATTAAAGTGAAAACGGAAAATCGTTCGATTAAATCCGAAATCTGTCTGGTCTAAAACATCAACTCCGGAAATAGTCCGATTCTATCCGAAATTAATCCGCAGGTTTTAGTAGTAATTCGGTGAAATTAAAGTGAAAACGGAAAATCGTCCGCTCAAATCCGATATTCGTCCGGTCCAAAACATCGACTCCGGAAACAGTCCGATTCTATCCAAAAAGAAGGGAAGAAAGGAGAATCCAATTCATAATAAAATCATTCATTCTAAAATTGAATACAAATCACGAAAATACGCAATCATCTCTCCCTTTAGTGAATCTACAATCCGTCACTTTTATCGTCAATTAACGATTTAAATTTTAGTAGGAATTTTTATCGTAAGAATCAATCTTACTTGATTTTTGTTTATTTAATCATCAAGTTTAGTTATAAAATGGTTAGGGCTAGTTTTAATATCCTATCAGTTTGGAATCAACTTATATCGTTGGTTGCAATTTACTGGACAGGAAAAAGTAAACGCAAATTGAACAAATGTCTCTATGAAAATTAATATCATTGAGATAAGTTTAAAATGCAACATTACTACTATTACTAAAAATTAGTATAATTTTTAGTAAAATTAAGATCTCTAACTAAAATCAGCCAACTGCAGTTATAATTGAATTGAGAATATTGATAAACTCAAAATCGACCCCGGTTAGATAGATTGATAATGTTACAACATACTTCGTTCAAAAGTGTTCTAATTTTTTTCCTCAAAGTGCATTAAAAATGTAATAAAAAATGACTTCTCGTACAACTTTTTTAGGGTGTATTGCGTTCGAATAACTAGAACTAGACAAATATCGGGCAAAGACGGATAAGATCTAAATTATTCGCATTCGTCAGAAAGGACAAATTTCGGATTTAACCGGATTAATCGCATTCCTAAAAATCGTACAATTTCGGACTTAACCGGATTAATCGCATCCGTCAGACCGTACAACACATGGACATGGCCGAACAAGACCGGGCAAAAATCGGACTAATCGCATCCGCCAGACCATGTAATACACGGTCATGACCGGACACGATCCGGATTCATCACATCCGACAAACCGTACAAAACATGGACATGACCGGACACAATCCGGATTCATCACATCCGACAAACCGTACAAAACACGGACATGACCGGACACAATCCGGATTCATCACATCCGACAAAACGTACAAAACACGGACATGACCAGACATTCGAATTTTGAACTACAAAGTTATAAATGCTGCTTCGAACTTAAATCTTTATCTGTCCGATTGTTGAATTTTTCTACATTCTTTATTTTCTATCTTACTTATTTTTTATGTACCTAAATTCTAAAATGTACTTGGATTTTAAATTTGTCAAATTTGGACACTATCAATTAGAAATAGTTCAATTTTTATATTTAGAATTTGTTTAATTTTTAGGATTTAATTTTTAATTTATACATTTCGAGTGTTTGAATTAAAAGCATTGAGATCTTTAGACTGTAAATTATTAAATTTTGTTCATTTGTGAATTGAGTGTGCATGCACTTTTAATTATTTAGAATTTGAAACTTTTCATATTCTAGCAATTCAACTTTTAATTATTTAATGATATAAACTCGAATAAGGATAAAACTAATTTATTATGAATTATTCTTACTCAAAGTTTCAAACAATTTGTCAAAAACATAAAAGATAGGTTTTAATCAACTAAAATACGTTTTAATTTATTGTTTAACTATTCTCAATTGTAATTTCTTGAATATAAGAATAAATGATGTTTGATGAATATAATTTACTGAAATGGTAAATGAAAGTTTTGGTTTGACATTGAATATAATATAAGTATGGATAAACTTAATAATAAAAGTATAAAGGAGCCTTCAATGAAATAAGTCTGCAATTTATTCTGTGATTCAATATATGTATATTTAATATATATTTATCACATTTTTACTACACAAAATACCTAAATAAAAAGGTACATATATACGAGAAAACATCTATTCGTTACGTGATGAATAGTTATTCAAAAATGAATTATGCCTTCAGTGGTAAACTAATATCTTTCAACATGCGATCAAAATAAAGGCAAAGCAATTATCAAATTTTAATAATCAATATATCATGCAGAGTTCTCCTTCTATAATTAGAAAACAAATTTTAAAATTACACATTAAAGTTTAAACAATGATTAGTATAAAATGATTAAATTAACTGGAAGCAATATGTTTTCTAATTAGATGTACAATAATCACAGTTTATGAAGTATTCAACCATTGAATGATGTACTAAAATTTTAATAGATTCAACCAAGGAAATATATTTTTTCTACGTTTACTACATAGAAATTTTTTCGAATTAATGTTTGCTTCTTTGCTTGAAACAAGAACTGAAAATACAATATTATAAAAAAATACATATTAGAAGACGTACAATTGTACATTTAAGTACAAATGTATTATCTGGTTAGTTAATTTAACAAGTGCAAGACATGAACTCTATTTTTCAATAGGTAAAAGAGAACTCTGCATAGTACAAAATGCATCGTTTCATGAACAATTGCGCAACGAGTAAAAATTCAATTCATAATCGCATATTTTCGACATCGAAAGTCTATTTCTAATTATTAAAATTAAAAAATGTTATTTCTTCGAGAGAAGAGTTCGGAGTGATCCTTTACTTATTTACAAATAAATGTTCAATATATACAATTTCTCGGTACGTATACTTTACGTCTAAATACTGTCGCTGTTAAATTTCGTTCAGTTAAGAATTACGAAATCATGTGAGAAATTTGATAAAAGAGGTTTATGCGAGAACCACAATTTTCATACATTTCGTTCCATCGATTTTTTAAAATAACAATTTAAAAACTAAATTTTATTTCAAAAGATTAAAAATTTTGATTTTAGTAAAGCTTCATTCATAGGCAATAAATATTTTCCTTCATTTTGTTTGTAGCTAATTTTTTTATTAAATCATTAATCTGAATTGTGAATTCACAATTGAAAATTTGGTTGATTTAAAAGCATTCAAGTTGAAAAGTAAATATTTGAAAATTATTAAGTTAAGACAAAACCAAATCTTGAAACTTTTCCAAACTTAAAAGAAGTATAATAAGCATACAAATTCAAAAACTTTCGAGGAAAATTTGAATTTTGTAATTCAAAATAAAAAGGTATTAAAATCAGGCGCGCATCCAAAGAAGTGACCAGGGGAGGGGGTGGGGGCGTCGGAAAAGTTTATACACATAGAGAGCTATGACCAATTAAATTCGCCAATTGTATGAACTGGATCAATAATTGGATTTGTTACAAATTACATGGCATTATGAAATTGCACATTATTTATCATTTTTCTCCATTTCCCTGTGAAAACGAAAAAAGTGAAGGTCCGCGCCTGATTAAAATTATGAAGTTTAAAATTGATGAGGTTAAAATCTGAAATCTTCACAGAATCAAAACGTTTCTTGATAATCTGGTTCAATTTAAACCCCCAATTAAACGGTTTAAGAATTATTTCTAATAGAATGTCTGGTTATATCTAGTATCTATAGTATAATGCCAATTAAAACTGCATAAAAACCTACAATTTGAAATCTAAAAAAATTGTGGTCCCTACATGAAATGCTATAAAAATAGATTTAATTATTTATGCAAATTATATGATCTTTGTGCTTAGTTTTAATTCTTAACTCAGCCGTAAAAAAGTGAAACTCAGCATCAAAGAATCAAAGTCGCTGTCACATAGTCTATTACAATCACAAAAGTTAATTACAACCCCATTTATCAGTTTTCGTTCGCAAAGTTCAATATTTAAATTAAAATGCCAGGGACTAGAATTGGAGAATCACTTCTCCCAAAATGAATTTAAGTTTATGAACGACCGAATTTTGAGGAAGTGCCAGTCACAGGTTAATCTTTTTTTAGCGAAGGATCTCTGCAAGACCCTACGAGAAAAGGATTATCATCGTCCAAGAGTTCATTTCCCTGTCGCGAAGAATTGTTAGAAGGTACTGGTGGGAAACTCTGGTTTCCGTTAAAACCCGGCGTTCCTGGCATCATCCCTGCTTTACTATCTCGTGGAGATACTACGTCATATCTAGAGCCTCTTCCTCTTCCTCTCCCCCTGAATTTCAGTGTGCCTCTGCCTCGGAAATTAAAAGGGCCTTTGTTGAAGGAAGGCGAAGATTCTCTGGAAGTGTTTCCATTTTCGTGGCCACCATCTCGAGTTTTGTCGCGCGAAGATCCCACAATGAAGGGATTATCTTCCTCAGGATCATTATCTTGTGGAGAATGTGGATTGAACTGAGGGCTTCTGTGCCGAGGAGGACTTGGCGCAAACCTAGGACTACTACTTCGATAAGGTTTTGAGAACCTTGGACTTCTTTCTCGAGGAGGACTTGGGTTGAATCTTGGACTTACATCCCGAGAAGATCTTGGCTTGAATCCCACGCTTCTTTCTCGAGAATGATTCGATCTGTACACGGGACTTCGATCCCAAGATGATCTTGAGTTACACCTGTTTCCTGGACTTCTATCGCGAGAATGAGAATCATACCTTGGACTTCCGTCTCGAGAACGTTTTGAGGAAAAACTGGGGCTTCTGCCTCGATGAGGACTCGATCTGTATGTTGGACTTCTTTCCCAAGAAGATCTTGAACTGAACCTTGGACTCCTTTCCCGAGAGTGTCTGGAGCTGTATCCCACGCTTCTTTCTCGAGAATGATGTGAATATGCTGGACTTCTTTCCCGATAAGAAGATTTTGGGTTGAACATCGGACTTCTGCCTCGAGATGGACTACGACTGTGTCTTATCGCACGAGGAGGACTCGAACGATAACTGGATTCTCTCTCTTTTCCACGACCTCGAAATGAACCTCGAAATGAGTTTCGGGGTGGACTAGGCGGGTAATCGTGTGATGGTTTGTCACGACAAGAGCCCACTGTGAATGGATTGTAGTCGCCATTGCGCTTTGGTGATGATCCATGGTTGGAAAACTTCTCGAAACTATCTCTGCGTGTTCTGTCCCGGGATGTACCTATAAGGAGAAAAAGAATAAAATTTTAATTTAAAGATTAGTGTAAGTTCGTATTCATGGTGGTCACTTCAATCTTAGAACAAAATTACTAGTCATATGTGGAACTATTCTACATCTGCAGCGTTCAAAATTGGAAATTAAACATTCAAGTTAAAACACTAAGTATTGTATGATTTCAATTTGAAAGTCTTCTAAGTTGAATATGTTTAATCTCGAGGCCTGAGGAGAAGATAGTATTACAAATAAAAATCGAAAGTTGATAAAAGTCAAAAGTTGCTTATTAACATTCCGTGACAGATGAAATGTCCTTTTTTAAAAGAAATGAAGCTACACGTATCTTCGCTGTTTTATAAAAAAGAATTGTTGACTAAGTTAGAAGTCGTCCATAAATAGGGTTGTCGCATACATTTTTTTGGTTTTTAAATTAAAGTTTAATAAAAGTTCAGAATTTAGACCATGAAAAAAGGCATTTTTATGAAGTCCCTATTTTTTAAATTTTATTTTAAACCCCGTTTATTTGTAAACATACAAATGCGATCGTTGATTGTAAACTTTATTTGGTTTGGTTTTGAGGCAGTAAAATTTCATCAAAAAATGGTCTGCACACCAAAGTGTACCCCCTCCCCCGCAAACATATCAAGGTAAAGATGCCGTATATATCGAAAGACATTTGTCATGGACAATGAGTTCATATGAAATGGAATCCATTTAGCTTTTGTTTTGCTGTTAATGTATTTTTCATAATTTATGCATGCAGGACCGCGGGAACAAATTTTTCTCAAGTGTGGAGTTCTGTGACGATTGGAAAGTGGGGTGGGCAAAGGGGATGGGACGTGCGACATATTAGGGGAATTCCTTTTCATGCGTTGGAACTCCACACCTGGTCTAGCTCCAGTTCTGGAGTACTCCATACACTCCACACAGTTCGCACCGACCCTACATGCATGGAAACCTGTCACTTTCTCTGCATTTTTACCGCGGGAAAAGTGAGTCTTTGTGTGAGTAAAATTAGCAACAACAGTTATCGGAATGACTGAAACACTACATCTGACGCCATCTGACGAGACATTGGTCACTAGTCAATCATTTTATGAATGCAATAGAAAATTTCGATAAAAATTAGAGGATTTAGACGACAGTGATGGTGGGATACCCCAAGCAGTTCTTAAAACTTATTGAATTCCCTAACCGAAAAGTCCAAAGAAATATATCCTGCAAAACTGACGAACAATTTATGAGCTAAAAAAAAACATAATCTCTTCAGCTGATAAAGTTTCGTTGGTGTTTTTTACTATTTAACTATTCATTACTGTTTTGTCTTCCTTTCATGGGGCTTCACCCTCGAAATCCCGAAAATTATAACAAATAATCTGCGATGCTATTATAAGTATAAGGATTATCCCACTCCTAATAAGTGTCGCATATTGCAAAACTCGTAGCGCCCTATGTTATTGAACTTGAAACATTGTGTTTTGATACATTTATGGCTTTTTACATTTGAAAGCTAAAATCATTAATGTAGGAATATAGATTTTTCCGTAAAATTTGTATTTGGCTGTAGGTAGCCGTCCGTTCCTTCCCTTGAAGATCCAACTCACTATTACGAGAGAGCAAAGCCACTAGCGAACCTTCGAAGATCAGTTCCTATACACGTTCATGTATAGGATTCTAAACAAGTTTCTGTACATGAACCCATACCTCAATTCACTCTGTGAATTCACTCATTCAAAGGTTAGCTTACATACAGGTTCCTTTGCAGGGTCATGTACAGCTTCCTTCGGCAAATTCCTGCACAGGAACCGTCAAGATTTATATGTACAGGTTCGTGTGCAGTTTCGCGTACAGGAATTTTAAGCTGGGGATTTATTTAGGTTCAAGTCCCCAGGAGCAAAGCGTAAGAGAGGGGGTGACTGAGGGATGAGACCCCCAGAAGACCCAACAGGTCAGCTCATTTCGATCATGTACGCCCGATCGAGTACGACGAAAATCATTATAACGCTTATGTCATTGTTTCTAAGTTGTTTCATTAAATGTAGCTGATAGTTTAAAAAATCACTGTTGTTCATTAACCCTCATTCCCACAATTTTGGGGGCTGGTCCGGGATGAGGTCAAAAACACCAGTGAAGTGATTAAGACGTCTCCACGCGAAAAAAACTTAAAGACGCTGATGATAAGATGCGGAAAAGATGCTATGAAAGTGTGAAGTGCAGTGGACATGAGAAAAGTGCCAAAAAGTGAAGACATGTGATAAGTGAGCATAAGGGGAAGTGAAATGAGAAGTAAATGAGGACGTTTTAACCAGAAAAAAACCAACTAAAAACGCCGCGACGCAGTGATGTGAAGTGATGATTCAGACTTTAAGAAGACGGGTGCTTAATTAAGAGAAGCGACGCCAACCATTCACCCTAGCGACGAAATACGACGACGACGCTGCAAAGGAAGAAAAGACGAAGAAGAGGTAAAGTGGAATGCTGGATACGCGAAGTACAGCATCAAAGTCGAAAGAAGAAAGTACCAACATAAAGTCGAAAGGACGAGAAAAGAAGCGAACGACGCCGGTGAGCAAAGTATTGGCGCCTGCGGGGAATGCGACGGGAGAAGGAATGGAAGGAAACGGACGATAGGGAAAGAGTTAGTACCTGAGGGCTAGTGGAAATTCTCCACACATCCCAATAACCTCGCTTTCCACAGTAATGCAAGAGGAGAGCAATGATGAAGATGAAGGAAGAAATTATGAAAAAGGAAGCAACGAAGAAAGATAGGAAAGCAGTGAAGAAGAAGGAAGTAACCGAATTTGACACAGTGTTACCAGCCGAAGTAAGGATCTTCATCCGGACCCTCGTGAAAAAAAGACCAACTTAAGATCACAGTATAGGCAAGTATAGTCCTGTCCCGGCAGTTTGAACCCCCAATATCCCATCATTATTAGGCTCATCAAGAGTCAGGACCATAACCATTGAGGGAGGGACAGAGTTCCATAAATATAACGGAAACTGGTTGAAACCTCTAGATCTCATAAATGTTCATAAATCAGCCCAGGTTCTTTAGGACTTTTAGGTACAGCTAATCTGTTGATACAGACAGCTATCCTTATTTCAGAGCCCTCAAAATGAGGCAGGTATAGGCTGAAGGGAAAAGACCAGAAAAAGACCAAACGTGGTTTGAAACTGGTCTTAAAGTGAGCTTAAGTTGGTCTTTCTTTTCACGAGGGGATCCTCAGCATAGGTCAAGATGATTCGCGGAAAAGGGAGAAACGACAGAGTAACCGAAAAAGCGATGAAAGTGTTGCTGATCCAGGAGGAAGAAATCTGCCGAGTTTGCAAGGACACCAAATTAAAGGATCAACTGGATATCGGCAGCAATGTTCATTTGATGAGTTATGGAACGGTATGCTGGGTAACTGAAGGTAAAATGACTACAGCCAGTAGTTTTATTCAGAAGTCAGAAGATTATGCATAATCCTGTCTTCTGAATCTGTTGAATTGAATTGAATTCTGCTGGAAAATCCTGTACGGGAACCCGCAACTATTCTTGTACGTGTTCTTTTGCTAGAACTAGGACCAGATCTAGTACAAGAAACGTTACAGGGTCAGCATAAGAAATTGAAACATGAACCTGTACACCAACCTATACAGGAACAATGCAGGAAACGAGGGAAGCCTTACGGGAACATGTATACGTCCTAAGTGGCGACGAAAGAACATGTAGGGGATCTTGTAAAGAATCTAGCACGGTTTCCGCCGTATCGGCAAAATTTTAATATCATAAATTTAATGATGTGAAGGAACATAGATACATGTCTTTAATACATTGCCTCTCTTTATACCCTTGAAGATTCAACTCACTAGCGAGAGAGCTAGGCCTTAGCGCACCCTGGTGGATTAGTTTCAATAGCTTAGCTTAGCTCTCTCGCTAGTGAGTTGGATCCTCAAGGTTATACAAAAAAGGCAAGGTGTTACAGATAATTATCCATGTTCCTTCACATCATCAAATTAATGACAATAAAATATTGCCGATACGGAGGAAACCGTGCTAGATTCTTTACAGGATCCCCTACATGTTCATTCGCGGCCACTTAGGGCGTAAGGGTTCCCTCGTTACCTGCATGTGCCTGTATAGGTTCGTATCTCAACTTCTTATGCTGAATCCGGAACGTTTCTTGTACGACATCTGGTCATAGTTCTGGCAAAGGAACACGTACAGGAACAGTTACGGGATCCTGTACAGGGTTTTTCAGCCGGGTGAGGATCAACGAAGTAGCAGTGCAGCGGTTTGCTAACGTTGACGTAAAATTTACAGAAATAGCAATTTGAAAGAAGCATTTTCTGTGATATAGCATGAGTTAGTATTAAGTTTTATGATGTTTTAAGTTGAGATAATCAAATTAGAGATTAGACTGAGTGAGTCGAACCTAAAATCGATGTTCTAACTGACTACGAGTGCAAGAAGTAAATTTTAGAAATGTTGATTAAGTTTTTTGGTTCAAACGTATTTTAGATTTTACTGATATTTTCAGAGAATTTTAGTTATTGATGTAGAGATTTTTAGAAGATGCTTGCAAAGATAGGATATTAAGTTGAGATTTTTCAAGACTTATAATAAGTTAAGATGTAATTGGTCAAGAAGTTATGAGTTAAGATGACTTGTATTTTTGCGAAAGCATGGAAAATTTCCAGTAACGACGGAAAAACAGACGTACAGAATAATGTTGACGGAAATAACTGCCATGACGTACTGACAAGGAAAGCTGTAATGTTTGATAGGAAAAACTTAAATTGCAAAGATGTAGAAAAGACGGTAAAGAAGTTTACAAAGACGTAGTTGTTAAGACATAGAAAGTATGGTAAAGAGGTTCGGAAAGACGGTTGGAAAGATGTACTGTTAAGAAGTAGGAAAGATGCGTAGTGAAGAAGTAGGAAAGATGAGAGACAGAACGGAGACAAGAATTTCAAATTTGGTGAAGCAGTTGACTGACGACACGTGGAACATTTTATAGTGTGCCAGCTGATACGGTGTGTGTATGTGTGAAGATAATTTCAAGAAAGCTGTATTGTCAAGTGACAATATTTGTCGGGAAGTATTCCGTAGGAGTTAGTTAGGTGTAAAGTCCCCAGGGGCAATGCGGAAAAGAGGGGGTGACTGAGGTATCAGACCCCCCGCAGATCCAACGAGTCATCTTAGTTCGATTATATACCTGGGATCGAGTAAGACGAAAACCATGATAACGCTTTTATAATTGTTTCTAACTTTTTTCATTAAATGTAGTTGCTAATTTAAAAAATCACTGTTTTTCATTAACCCTCGTTCCCACACTGATAACGAAAACTCAAATTGTATTACATCGCATCAGTATAACTAGTAGATGAGTGATTATAAAATCGAAGGCAAACACGTAGCGACTAAACTGGCCATCACGTCATTATTAATAATTTAATAATAATAAATACAAAATTATCGTATCACTTATAAAGGTTTGAAATCGAAAATAGGCCAGTCAACGAAGCTGAAAGAGGCGGCCTTTAATGGAAAAATGATAATGAGCTGAATAATCTTTAAAATCCTTTGATAGGGGGTGTTGACTCATCGCTAATAATTCAGTAAATTTTGGGGGTGGAAGCTCAAGCAGCCATCTTCTAACATGGCGCTTGCTTCACGTTTATCGTATTTTCCTTAAAAACGGCCGTTTCTAGCATAAAAATAGCCCTATAATAAAGTATTCAAAATCCTATTCTGCATAAAAAAGTTAATTTAAATATTGCCATAAATTGAGCGGATTGCCGGCAAGATTAAAAAGATTGAACATTTTTTAAAGATATCTCTTTTTGCATTTGTGAGCAATTGAATAAGCGAAAATGGGTACACATTGTTGTTTCTGGCGTGGCTAAAGGCGATGTACCAAGCAATACCAACTATTTTGCTCTGAATATATGATTTCCTTACTACTGTACATTATTTTTACCATTTTCAACGCTTTATTTGATGAAGTTAGCTTCATTTCTCGAAGTATGGACTTATTTTCATCACATGAGATTGAGCTTTAAGGGCGCAAAGCAGCTCAATAGAAGTTAGCATAATTTACAAGGGGTACATTCCGGTTTCTACCGTTTCAAGCAAAAAGTCGGGGCTGTAATGAAAACATCGTTATTATTTCCCCGCAGACTCAACTCGGAGTTCTCGACAATGTTTACATAGGTCCAGACAAAGGCTGTTTTTGGTAAGAAAAAATTGATTAACCTTTAAGTATGGACGTTCCGAACGCAACATGCTTCTGATATGCGGATCCCTCCCGCCTCTGGCCTTTTTTCGAGGCTGCGGTTATTAGTAGCTTTAATTTTAGTTGAGCTTTCGCCTAGGTAGGTGGAAATTATATGTTCCTGTGTGTAATTGATGAGTAATATTAATTGATAGCTCATAGGTCCACGGTAGCGTCACAATTTTGTTTCTGTTTCAATTTGTTTCGAGGTATTTAAAACGCAATGCAATTTTGCAAGCAATCCGCTGACTCAAGTTCTCCAAAATGTACTGAATTTTGGGAGTTGATCCAACATCCGCTATCAAAGGGGTTTAAGGAATTAGCTCACTATAATTCTTTTTATATTTGAGCAGCCTCTTTCAACTTCGTTGACTGGCCTTTTTTAGATTTGAAACCTTTGTAAGTTATACGATAATTTGTTATTACTCACGTACTAATTACACTCAACTCTTGATGTAGGTACGGTTTCGGGCATGGCTTGCAATGGCCTTCAACATAACTCGAGGGAACCCAAACATAAACAGTCAGGGCCGTGTACACCATTTCCAATTGGAGCACATAATATTACGCAACATACGCGCGTGAGTACCCGTGCACTGCCCCTTTGTCGCTACGCTGCACCGCCTCTCTTTCGGTTCCGCGATCCCCGCATCACCAAAATGCAGAGGACTTAAATTCTAGGAACGACGTAAACTAAGGGAACTTACATCGAGAGTCGAGTGGACATTAATGAGAAGTAAGCAAATTTGAGATTTTCGTTATTAATGTTTTCAGTTTTCAAATTTAAAAAGCCATAAATCCATCAAAACTTGTTTCAGGTTCAATAATATAGGGCGCTATCAAAGTTTTGCAATACGCGTAGAGGTTAACAAGTCCCACGGCAAAATGCAGATGCCACGTTTCTTCATTAGGACGGCAGTATTGTGACGAAATGTCTTCAGTTTTGAAGGAGAATTGCCAACATTGGATGATTACTTCGCGCTGGCGTAAAGAGTTCGAAAGAAAAGAGTACTGACAAGTATCCTCGCTTATTCCAGCCAGTGAAGACAGTGACGCCAGAAAATATCACAAAGGTAGAAAAACTGCTGGAAAAAAGCAGACGTACAGACTGCAGATGTTGCAGATTGAGGAATTATGGAGTATTGCACACTGGTGCATGCCAGCGAAATCGTAGAGCAGGGTCCGACTCCTTTGAAGATGTGGATACTTCAGAGAAGTGCGATAATCCAGGTAAGTGAAAAAAGAATGATCGTAGTATTCTTTGAAAAAACGCGGAAGATCTTCCCCCGTGATTTGGCTTTGTTTTACAAAGTGAAAAAATACCGTAAGTGCTGACAAAATTCCAGCGATACTTTTAGCCACAGAAACTTTAGACAGCGTGTGGCCAAGTGGTTCTATGGAAAAAATTTTGTAGTGGTCTATGTATGATACAATTTGAATGTAACATACGATCTTGAACAAGTTGCAACCTTCGGAATCTTCAATGAAGTTGCTTCATAAGTTAGATATCTTTTTTCCAACTCTTGGATCTTCCAGAATATAAATGACTGAATTTACTAACATAAAAAAAACAATTTTTACAAAAATGCATGAAAACTAAAATTTCCGTGTCTGTAAAGAGTGCGCGAAGTGCACACTTATCTTACAGTAGAGGAATCTGGAACTTTTCGCACACTTTACAGACATTTAAAATCACCATTTTCATGCACTTTATGCCAAAAATATCATGCGTCACACGTGCGAGACTAGTGTGAAGTTTGTAACGCTCGTGGTAGTTCACTTCTCGTACTTGTTACATAATATACTATTCTAAGATGTGCGTTATATTTTCGAGGATGCAGGTTGAATAGCAGAATTAGATTGTCTTCAATCCTATAGGATCTCCAACCAAGTATGTTTCAAACAAAAGAGATTCTGAATATATATATAGGTTTCGTGAAAAATATATCTTGATAAAATATAATACTTGCTCCAAAATTCATTGGAAGTCCTGAAATGCTGAAGATTCGTGTAGACATGTAAAATTACACAATGGAATACTTTCTACACCGTCATTTAGAATTATGGGACTACCTTATTTTTATGAGTTGAATCATTTTTCTAATTTTTACAATAAACAACGTAAAAATTTCTTTCAACAATATTGATCAACCTAAATGAAATCTGCACTAAATAACATCACTGCAAAGGCATTATGTACCAAAATATTTTTGCATAGAGAAGGCATAATGATATTCTTCTGAATTTATTTAACGAAACATTGTAATAATCTTTGCGTTATTATGGAAAAAAATGTCTTGTGTGTATTGTCAAAATTAGTAATATTCGATAGTTGATGAAAAATAGGTGGCACCATAATTCTACTAAGAATCTCAAGACAATAGATATTAATTTAAAGATTTCAGGTGGTCGGCTTTATCAATATAAAGGGAAACCCCATACTTTTCATGATTTATTTTCTTACCTCTAGCATAGGGATTGTCATCGAAAGGATCTTTTGATGCACCTCTTGGGTCTCTGGACGATCCACGAGAAAAATGGGTATCATCAAAACTGTCTCTTGATGAAGATGGTTCATCATACCAACTATCGTTCGATGTATCCCCATCTTTTTTCCCCTTGCCAAATTTCTTTTTCTTCGAGTATGTTGGAAACGTTAATCCATAACCCACTCCATTGTCATAAACCTTCTTAGGCTTTCTAGTTTTCGTGAAATATGTATCATCAAACACTTTAGCCTCTATTTGCTGATTCCAAGTTAATGAAGAGTTATTCACACCATTTTCCGCTTGTGGTTTGTTAACCTCAGCGCCTTGATTACTTTGACCTTGCAAAGATGCTGGATGTAAAAATGCCGCTTGGTGGCTTTGACTGGGATTCGTAGTCTGGTTCGAAGTTTGACCAGAGGGTGAATATGGATTAATTGAATAAGTTTTATGCCCATTATATCCTGAAACTGGGACCTGAGACTGGAAAGTTATCTTACTCCTATCATGCATATTTTGAGATTTTTGAACCGATTCGTGAGGCGTATCACCTGAAGTCGACATAGACTGTTGCGGTATCCTTGTTGTTCCTTTCACAGCGGTGGACGCCGCCTGAGGAGGAATCGGTTCTTTAAAATGTTCCTTGAACCACCGAATCAAATCATTTAATCTTACAAAGACTTGCGTTCTAAATTTAAACCCTTCCGGGATGACAGAAAAGTACTCGTGTCTACATAGATTTCGTGGCAAGTGGGAAAGTAAAAAATTTCCCGGATAGGTTCTAGAAGCAGATATAAGGTACGGAATGCTACTAGGATTTTCCCTCTTTTGTGCTTTAAGAATCTCCTCAGCCTTCTCTTTGACACCACCTACACTGGGCTTAAAATATTTGAAATTCAAGATTTCGGTGACAAAGGCAGCCATGGGATTTATATGCTTTGCTACAATTTTATCAAGATCTTCAAATTCCTCGTTGCCGATTCTTAGTTTTGCCCCCAAGGCGAAGTCACTTGCTTTTCCCTCCTCTATAACGTCAATATGCTGAATGACGTCTTCTGCAAGCTTCCAAGTTACTGTTAAGTGATTCGGTCCTTTACTACTTGGTCTCACTATCACTGTTCCTTGCGGCTTATCTCTCATCAACCTTTCAGCTTCTGCGAAGTCTATATTACGAAAGGATGGGTGACCAATAATTTGTTTTAAATACGCTTGTCTCATCGTTACTTTCTTTACCTCCTCATCCTGCCTCTTTTCCCTTTCCTCTCCATCCTTATCATAGAAAGCATCTTTCGGTGGCCTCCATTCGTTATCCTTATCAGCGAGATCTTTACTTCTACTGGTGCATTCAACGCCAAATTTTTCCACATCGATTTTGGTAATTCGGCAATGAATAGGTTGATTAATGCAAACTCTTTCTCTCGGGTTAACTACGTGCTTATCTGATAGATTTTTGATATGAATGTAACCAGACACCCCATTATCCAATCGTAATTTTACTCCCATCGCCTTTCCTGGACAGATCGCCTCGATGTGAATCCACACTTCCGAAAGTTCGAGAAAATCGTTTTTGAAACAGAAAGGACATTGCCAATGACCTGTTTCATCATTTCGTACCGGTTTTACATTATCCAGTTGATCACCTTGAGGTTTTCTGTGACTGATTCCCACTACCTTAGCTACAATTAACTTCCCTGCATGAAACGAATCCGGAGTCTCTTTGGTCAGAATGTAGAAGAGTTTCTCGGAATTAGGCGACCTATAGACTTCTCTTAAGTCCATGTACATGCAGCTTAACTCTGCCCTGATATCGTACAAAGTGATTCTCTTATCACCAAACCCTTGTTTCTTCAAGTTTTCAGCAAAGGTATCTAGATCCAGATCTTTCAACTTCTGAGGTGCTGAGAAAATTTCTTCCAAAGCTTTAGCAGAATTCTCACATTCATCCTCCTCATACTCTAAGGCGTCTACTGCCATCTTTCTTGCCCATTCGTAATTTTCTGGATGAATCCTCGAGCCATCTAAGACTTCCACGTAAGCGTCTCCAGTGTCTTTTAAACTACATGTATCTATTTTAATGAATCCGGCGCAGTTTATAAAGACTTTCGGTCCCAGGTTGCAAATGGTTACCAACTGCGCTCTATTTTCCAACTTTTGATCCACCTGCTTTTTTAAAACTTTAATCAGAGCTTGTGCTTTTCTCGGTCCTAAGCCACAGACGAATCGCAAGAGATTTCCAGAGTAAGATCGCTGAGCTGCTTTGTTCACATTCACACCAACCTGATTTACTCGATTTATGAATTCTGTGTAAATGTTTTCTAGTAACTCATCCTCTGGGAGTTGATATTGAAGTGGATGGTATCTTAAATTCAGTATTTCGTCATTAGAAGTACAAAGCTGAGAAAATTCCATTAGAGGGTCCTGTAATCTACGACAAATAGATATTGCCTGTCGAAGCTCGGGACAATGTTCTCGGAATTCAGAGACGCCTTTTTTGCTTTTAGCGTAAATTTTTGCAAGATCATTATCGCAGATTTCCACTTGGATCGATGGGAATCGTTCCTCTACAATGAGGCCTGCGATAATTTCTCTAATCTCGAGTTGAATCATCAAAGCATCTCTAGATTCTCCACCAACAGCAACCACATGTGGTTTTCGCGATGATATTAAGTTTCGAATTGCTAAAAGGTCTGCTTCCTTCATGAATTTATCGCCTTCCCTCAAGCTATTTCTGCGTTTCAGTAAATTAAGAAGCTTTAGAACTTCACTACAAGTTCCGTTGGGTTCAACAATGCACGCCCAAGAAGGTTGAGATTCATCGGGAACGTAGGCTATACCCATTACTCGGATCCCGTTGCTCGTTCTCCATCCCTCTTCTTCTTCACCCGGAAACTGGCAAGTGTAGGGAGCAATTTTGATCCAGTCATACATTTTTCGACAGCAGGCACGCATAACGCAATCTTTCGATTCGAGGAGTAAATTAGCTCTAAGTTCTTTTTTTATGTCCGGAATCACCTGAAAAATCAAATTCGATTATAATTTTGTTAAGGTGAATACTTTTCATTAACCGTACGTTAATAATTAAATTAAATTTCAGCAGAAAGCACTGTCAAATGGAGTAATTTGAGATATGTGAGGTACATTCGGATACTCCTAAATTGATAGTTTAAATAACTCAAACCGGTTTCTAGTAGAATATGGAATCAGCTCTGGTTTTTTTTCAGTTTCTGGTTTTTGCAATTACAGTTTTACAATTTTTAGATGCTAGCCTCTATATTTTTTACCTACTTAGCAAATATCGCATACAGAAATGCTGAATCAAGGTTGCGCCGTTTTCCCCCACGGCTCAACGTGCGTCAGTTAGCCCTAGTTTACGGTACCTTAAGTAATTTAAATTATCAATTTAGGGGTGTTCGAATTAACCCCACTTGTCTGAAATTACCCCGTTTGAAAGGTATTCAAGTCTCATGCATTATGTAGACTATCGACATGAAATATATACCATATGATAACATTCGGATATACTTAAAGAACAAAAATAATAATGGAGATTCGATTCCTTCCATATACACATGAACGCTGATTTTAATTTTTTCAGACTACATAATATACATGCTTCTTGGAAGGCTTTCACAGAGCAATGCGAATCTAAGTCAGAACTGTTATCAAAGTTATCAAAATTTTATCGTAAATTATTATAAATTTGAGAAATTATGGTAATTACAGTGAACTATTGCCTATTTCAAAAGCCGCGAAAGGTAAACATTTGGCTATTTCAAGGCTGGGGGGCGCCCCCCCCCCCTTCTACTGCGAGTCGTGGGGTGATTTTGTCAAGCGACGTTCATTGGCTGCCCCGGCCTTGTATCGATGCGCGCGCTGTCAGCATGTGTACGTCCTTGCTTTTGCGCATTGAGTATTTTAACATGACGTCACGGTTACGATAGGATAGGTGGAAATGTCAGGAAGGTTAGCATAGTTGGTACATCTTGACATGGGAATGCATACGCCTTTTTGGAGAAAATATTTTAAACGTAAAAGGAAGTTATAAATGTCTGAATAGTAATATTTTTCAGGTGTGGAATGCATTTGCGCAATTCTGTTTTATCCTTTTATCGGTTGAAGACCTTTCAGTTTCACAAGACTGAGAAAATACATTTTACACGTGACAGATATTACTATTCGTACATTTATGAGTTACTTTTACGTTTAGAATATTTTCTCAAAAAACTCGTATGCATTCCCATGACGCCATGCTAAAATACTCAATTCAAACCAACGAGGGCTTTCCGCTCTTCAGGCCTCTTTTTTAATTGGTTAGCCACTGACGCGGGCTAGACCGTACAGGAAACATAGTGAGAGGTGACGGAACTGCGCAATTTGGAATATCCCAGCATGGGGGACTTGAAATAGGTAAGCCTTAGAGTAAATGCGTCTTGAAATAAGCAAGAGTTCACTGTACTATCAATTTCCATAAATTAAAAAAATTATGGTAATTTACCAGTAAATATTGATACACTTTCTGTTGGACACATGACTTTCTATGGTTTCTTGAGGTTTGTTAGCCCTATGTTATCTGATCAGTTGTCCACATTGCTGTAATCAACAACTCAAACCAGCACATAACTTGACATGTGATTTGCACCGTTTTCCTCTGTTTTATACAAAATCGCATGAGATTTAACGTCTGCGCCAAACTACCCGCCCACGGATTGTTCATTTATTAAAATAAACTTGTAACACAAATATTTTTAAAAATCGATTAATTGTGAATTTGCTCTCAATTAAATATTATGCAAGAATGCAGACGATAGAACTATTTTCATAAGCCTAACTATCAAATTTTTTTGTGAATGAGAATACGCCAACTTAACCCCAGCGCCAAATTACCCTCCTCTTCCCTAATTTGAACTGCAACCCCTAAACACAATTCCAACGAGACAGTTTACACTGCACAAAGATTTACTACCGAAGTATGTTTTACTGAGTTGCAGGATTTACGACGCTGAGTATATACTGAGCCTGGTTAAGATTAAGAAAGTTCCGAAAGTCACCATAAGTGACCGAAAATTATGATATCTAATACATAATTTATGGTAACTTTAATGAACCACCTTACGAACTTTATGACGGTAGTACTGTAAACTGGGGCTATGCATCGCATTTAAGGGAAAGCGGCGCACCTTTGATTCTGCATTTCTGAATGAGTTATTTGCTTTTTCTAGATAAAAAATATAGACGCTTGCTCGCTACACAGCTGTGTAAACTGCCTCCATATTTTTAAAAGAAAAATTCATTCCGAATTTCATATCTGTAAGAGTGCCGCATGCAACTGACGGAAATTCGACATTTTCCTAACCTTTACGTGGATTAAGTCGAAATGTTGAATCTTGCCTTTTAATTTTTTGTAGAAAAATACATACAGAAATTTAAGTCGATACATTTTCTGTCCAAGCAAAGAAAGTTCAAAAGTTACAGTCTAGAAGATAATGTGAAATGTTGGGGTCTTCTTTCCTAGAAAATTGGTGCCTTCACCCTATGCCTGTGTAAATTTAATGCCAATCACTCTCACTAGTTTAGAGCCATCCATATAACATGCGGACAATTTTTTAAATCATTTTTGCCCCCCCCCCCCCACCGCAATTGCGAACAAACGTGGACTTATTTCATATTTTACGAAAATATGGATATTATTGGAATTCAAACGCCAGGAAGCCAAAAGTAGCTGTGAATTGTCTGAAAATTCGGTTTGTCTTCAAAACATAAGCTTAACGATGCAAGGTAGGAAATCCAAACAAAAAAAGTAGTGAAAATTTTCTTAGTTTTTCATGTTCTGAAAAGAAATCCGCAGATTCAGGAGAACGCAAGTCCACAAGGACTTTCGCTAGATCCGCCCGACCCCCCTCGTAGACTTTGCCCCCCCCCCACCCCCCCGAACTGTCCACGTGGTATATGGATGACCCCTTACCAGTGCTGCACGCGGAGTGCAGCCGACGCCTAAGGTGAAAAAACGCCATGAAAAAAAAAAAACATAAATTTCACAATCGAAAAGAAAAATGTGGGCGTCCGCATAAAAAGGGCCCTTACGGTCGGTTCTAGTTTACGAGATATTAGCATTTCTTAAGTCAGGGTAAAAATGATTATTTTCTGGTTTGAGTACACGGAAAAAATTTATCCGTAAAAAAGTCACGAACTAGTAGCTAGGTCTCGGATATGAGAAAAATTCGTCGGATATTTATGTATTTTCGTAAATAACCTGCGAACTTTGAGAAAGATTGACGAACTCGATGTGAAAATTCTAAAACGGTTCATCACTTTTTTTTTACGTGAATAATTACAAAAATATTACGAGTGATTGGGAAAAGATTCTCAGAGCACTCACGAGCTTGCCCGACAAATCTGGGAACTCGACCTAAGTCTCCCTGTACGTGGCCCACGCACACACGCGCGGTGCGTGTGTGCGCTCGTATGTGTGCCTCGAGCTCGTCGGATGAGTGGCTAGAAGTTTTATAATACCTATTTTGTTTGGCCTCAATGGCTGCGCGTGTTTACGCACTCCTGGTTTATGTTTAGAAACTGGTGAGTCAGCAGTGTTTGAGGTTCGAATCTTCTGAGTTGCGAATTTATAAATTAATATAAAATTAAATCGCACAAATAAAATTTTTCCTCTTTTTATTTCAGTCTGAAATTTTCAGGAACTGTTCGTAGGAAATTCGAACTGTACGTAAGAAACTTCGAAATTTATCCATATATTTCTCATAGAAATAAGGATTTAATGTTTCATTTTTTTATCTCGTATCCGAGACCTAGCTACAAGTTCGTGACTTCTTCACGGATAAATTTTTTCCGTGTAGGGCACGAAAGAATAGTTAGGAGTAGTATATCTGTAAGTGGGGAGTGGGAAGAACAACGTCGAAGAGATCTTTCGTGTCGGCCAAACCAGGCCTTCAAAGCTCTTCCATGCATTTGCTTGTTACCAAAATTTTGTGGCGCTGGATACGAAGTACCAGTACACCTCCGCCGGGGGCGTCACAATTTTCCTCACCGCAGATAAGTCTGTCGTCAATGATGAGACGCCCACATTCACCAAGCGTTTGTGTGCGTCTCATCATTGACGACAGACTTTTCTCTGCTGAGGCAAAATGTGGCGTCTCCAGCGGATGTGTATTGGTACTTCGTACCCAAACCTTGGAGGGCCTGAGCCAAACGTGCTAACTAAGACGCCTGTTCCGGACACATGCGGGTTGCCGCGTTTCTTGGAGCAAGGATGAGACAGTACACGACAACTACAATGCGCACGTTCTCGGAACAGCGTCTTATTCAGGACTTTTGGCAAACACACGCGATACCTTGGTGGTTGTTTTGTCCCACCTCTGCTCGCCAAACGCATTAGGCGATACCACTCTTTACTATTCCTTCATGGAGTGGGTTGATACCAGGACCTATACTGAATCTATTGGCACTATTCACTCGCCAACTTCAGATACGTTTTTTTCGAAAACCAGTTTTCCGTAGTTTCGACTTCAAAAATGCACCAGCGACTCATTTTTCAACCTAAAGTCTTTGAATTTAAATTCCGGGAATTTATCCGGCTATAATACCCCGTATATAACACCATGTCGACCACAAGGTCCTTTTCCATGCAGACGCCCAAAATTATCGAAAATCGCTGAAAACAGCACTTGAATATCTAGTCAAATTTTTGTGACAGTAGATTCCACAGTTTTGACTGCCGTCAAAACTATCAAATTTTTAATGGCTTTCAGAATGAAATCATAGAGTATCGGTTCTACTAAGTTCTAGCCATGTAGAAAATCATATTGTTTTGCATTTTACATTGATCTGTCAAGTTTCCTTGAAATCAGATAAGAATTGTGGCGCCAATCCAGTAAATGTCGTATATCCATATAGTTCCTTCGAAAAAAATATATTTGTAGAAACTGTTTTCATTATTTCACAATAATTCGCCACCACAAATCTTGATAGTTAATCATTGTCATTGTTACGAACTCATGATATACCCATACAAGGATGAATTCCTATAGGTACAGCGAAATAAACTCTTCTTTATGATTGAATATCCCAAAATGTCGGTTATTTGTTCAATTGTTGACACTTTCTTGACGCAAAATCACTGATTAGTTGATTCCAACAAGATTTGGTAAAATAGCTTTCTTACAATCAAAAAATATCTGTGTTCAGAACTTGTTTAATGCGTTTGTTATAGATAATGAGAATTGTAATGGCCAACAAAGTTCTTTGATTTAAGAGCACTTTGAAATTAATGTCGATCAGAGCCGTGAGAAAAAATCTTGGTATAATTGCATTAAAAATCAATTATTCCTGTTTTTTAAGTCGATCTGTATTATTAATAATCAGCAATCCGTTAGTTTAAATTTAAAGTGGTTTGATATTTTGTTACATCCAAATGCCAATAAAATGAAAAATAATCGTTTAATAAAATTCAGGAAATATTAATGCCGATAGTAATTTGGTATAAGCGGTGAAGGTTCAGTGCACGGGAAACATTGCTAGGAATATCTACGTGAAAGAAGGCAAACTATAATATTATAATAAGCATTAAAATAATTGATAAATAATAAGTGGATAAATAATTAGTGATTTGTAGGAACTCATTTTTAAGTTCTACCCTGAATATTTATGATGTCGAAATCATCATCATTATAATAAAAATCATAAAAAAATATATACATAAAAAACATAATTAAGAAATAATATTTCTAAGAGATGTAAATGCATAAATTACCATTTTTATCAATGCCATTTCCACGCTGACGACTCTTAGAGTATTCCAGGCTTTAACAGTCATACTAAACTCGTGCTTGTAAATGAATTGCTTTACTTCATCGATATAATTACTGGTAGTATTTCCCTCGATACTATCACCAAACGTAATTGTGATCAATTCCTCCTGCTCTGCAATTACCAGCTTTAGAAACTGATCTCCGACTAAATCCTTCACTGGTTTATTTTTTAAGTACTTCATGGTGAAAATCGGATGATTCTCGTCAATTTCTTTTACCCCTTTCTTAGTCGCCCGCACAGTCAATTTTGCCTTTTCCATGTATAAGCTTCTCACGGTTTGTCGAACAAGCGGTTCACAAGCGATTTGAATCGCATACATAAATTGGGCAGATTTCAGAATTTTCTCTGGGGCTGAGAACTTCTTTCCACAGAACTGGCTCGCAGTGATCATCGGTTCGAATGGTTCCTGCTTCACTTCGTGGCGTTGATAATTCTCACGCAAATTTTCTGCAAATTCGTCTGATGTAAGGCCAAATGTTTTAGTGAAAGAATCCAGACCAGCCCTCCTGCAAATAGAATACGGATCATTTCGCTCAGGCTGTTCAACCGATTCGTTGGATTCCTGATCTTCTTCATCATCTGTGTCTTCAGGAGGAGGAGGATTTTCTCCTTTTTCCTGAGCTTCTTTCACAAGTTTCCTTCTTTTCTCTATCTTGTCTTCTTTTCTAGTCTCACAACGAATGAATTTTTTCATCGCTTGGACTTCCTGACTGTAATGTAACTTAAAGTAACGGTAAATATCATGGACCTCCTCACTGGTTTTAGCATTTTTCAATCTCTCTATATCATCACTCTTTATAAATCGCATCCCCTTCGGGAGAGTACCGTCTACACATTTTTTAGCTACGTCCAACTGATACTTTTTCATATTCTCAAAAAGTCGAAGCAAATGTTCCTTTCTTTGCCGGATCTGACACCATTTCGCATCGTATTTGTAGACCTTCCACAAATCGTTGATGTCCAGTTCCGGCATAACGTGTTCTTTTCTGTAAAAAGAAATAAAGGGCACTTCGAAGTGATGATTCCTCATCAAATCTAGTGCTTTCTTTATTTTCTCAGTTGTCTGGAAGCCATTCTTCATTTTTTCTATTAATCTTTCACGTTCTTTTTCGCTGAAATGTGCATCCTGAATGGAAATTGTTCGCTTGCAAAATGCCTGTTCGTAAATCCACTTGGCTTCAAGATCTAATTCATTGGAACCTTCTGCTACTGGCGTTATTGGTACTAAACGAAGTTGCATTCGTTCCGGTATGTCAGTAGCACAAATCTAAAAGATTTCGATTTGAGTTATTTGATAATTCATTCATTCTTTTCTAGTTTTTATTCAATATTTAAGAAAAATACGTTTGAAACCATACCGTCTCCATATCTGTAGAATGTCCAGGTCTGAGTAAAGTAGGTTCATAAACTTCGAAAACCTGGCTGGTTTTCTTCTGGGGCTGTTTGTTCGACATTCCAAGTTTTTCGGTACTTTCATCATCCTCTAATTTACAAACAATCTCATCTACTTCATACTCTTCCACTCCATACTTTCCAAATATTTCGTAATCAAAATGGATTCCAAAAATGTCCTGAGTCTTAAGCAAAGCCCTGTAAAAAAAGTACTTTTATAATATTTGCAAGAATTAACTTTTTGAAAGTATGTTATAGTATAAGCTTACGTACTCGTCAGTAAAAACGGTTTTCTTGATCCTCTTCTCTTCAATTGGTTCCTCTTCTTCTTCAAAGTCAATCTCAGCATCAGATTCTATTTCTTTTTTTATTACCATTGTTTCCATCTGGTAACTGGGTTCGTTTCGTGCCTTTACCACTGTTTCAGTTTGGTACCTAGGTTCGTTTTGTGACTTTACTACTGTTTCCATTTGGTACCTAGGTTCGCTTTGTGCCTTTACTACAGCTTCCATTTGGTAACTGGGGTGGTTTTGCACCTGTACTGCTGGTTCCAATTTGTAGCTGGGTTCGCTTTGTACCTTCACTACTGGTTCCAGTAGATAACTGGGTTCGTGTTGTACCTTTACTAATGGTTCAATTTGGAAAATGAGATCGGTTTGCACCTTTACTGCTGGTTCTAATAGGTAACTGGGTTCGCTTTGCAACTTTACTTCTGGTTCCAACAGATAACTGGGTTCGCTTTGTACCTTCACTACTGTTTCCATTTGGGAAGTGGGTTCGTTCTGCACCTTTACTGTTGGTTCTAACTGGTAACTAGGCTCGCTTTGTACCTTCAATACTGTTTCCATTTGGGAACTCGGTTCGCTTTGCACCTTTACTGCTGGTTCCAATAGGTACTTGGGTTCGCTTTGCACCTTCACTACTGTTTCCATTTGGGAACTGGGTTCGCTCTGAACATTTACCGTTGGTTCCAATGGGTAACTGGGTTCGTTTTGTACCCTTACTACTGTTTCCATTTGGGAACTGGATTCACTTTGTACCTTCTTTTATTTGAAAATGAATAAAGCATAATTAAATAAAATAAAATTTATGTTTACATTCATTTTTTTTCATGTATTCTTAAGGATGTCTGACACATGAGTCCAACTCTGAAGTTAAAGAAATTTGCACGTTTTGTAAATAAAATATAGTTTACCTTTGAGATAAAAGATTTTTCGTGCATCAATTTGAGATCATCAATTCGGACCGGAAAGTTCCGATATGCGGCGCTGAAAGCAATGGTCACAAAAGTTTGAATCATAAAATGTTGACTTTCATTTGCGACCACTGCTTTTAGCGACACATTTCGCAACTTTCCGGTCCGAATTTTGCATCTATCAAGGAGCTTCTCCAGCTCGCAAAGCAATCATAATGCTTGATTTACGAGCTGGAGAAGTACCTTCAGTGGCAATCAAAATGGGATTATTTTCAGTGGTAGAGGGCATAATCAATCACAAGTACCTTTTGCCCACGAATTTTCAAATTAACAAACTTCCTAATTATTATTTTGAAATTTCATCTTAAAATATGATTGGGTATGGATAATTATCGAAGAATAAGTGACTGAAGAGTGCACGCGAAATTTCGACAAGGAATTTTTACTTTTTCAACGTGAGAAACAATGATTGGTGGACTACCTCGCCTTCGATACCGATTAAATGAAAACAGAAAAATCATTGACAACAAAAACTCATTGTTTTGTCTTCGTATTAAAAAATTGTAATTCCTTATTAAAACTTAACGTGCACTGTCAAATAACTTTCTTGAACCATTGTGCATGTACAATTATACAATTATATTTTAACATAAAATTCTCAAAATAATACTTCAGAAGTTTGTTAATTTGAACATTCGCGGGCAAAAGGTACTTCTGATCAACAGTGCCCTTCACGGTTGGAACAGCCTCATTTCTTGGACAGTATATTCCAGATTTTATACTTTTTCTGTGTACATGAATCTAAATAATTCTGTAAATATGCCTGAATCAAAAATAAATAAAATTTTCATATAGAACGAAATTTTTTAAAAGTGAAATCAACGTTTCCTGGCGTTGATTTGTAAGTATTTTTCAGTTAAAAAAGTCATAAGTATGAGGCTCATGATACAAAGCAAATCGTAGGTGGCATCACCGAGCAGAGAACTAGACCCTCTGCCAATGAGATATGAATTTCAATAAAAGACATTTTGTGGATAAGTATGAAGTGCCATTTATACCTTGTAAGCATCACAAAATCCATTTTCAAACTTTTTTATCAATATTTATCATATAGAATTCGTAAAAGGTTCATAAATTCTTTTCTGGCTGTCACTTGCAAAGTAAGGTTAGGTTGACCACAGTTCATCATATATACCACTGTATGTATAATTTCCACCAAATGTATAACTTGCCTTCGTATATAAGCACTAAACATATATTTAAGGTTTATTTACGCTCATATATTTAATTATAAGCAACGGCATACCAAGTGCCATATTGAATTTCGAGAGTACTCTGATCAGTGCTGCCCTATATTATTATTTTTGCATCACGAACACCATTAATATGTATGTTATCTGAATTCCAAGTTGCCGCAGTCTGTCTTTGTCTGAGATACACGTTCAATTTTATATAATTAGAATAACGAAGATATTTTCAATAATCCTATGCAGCGCAGCATAATCTATAATATTCTCAAAAGGGCACAAGATGTTCATTTTTATGGTTAAAAAATGGTATATTAGAAAGACATATTGCGGCAAATGCACAGATTGAAAAAAGAGTGAGGGAATCTCACGTCATAAACTTGACGGTTTTACGACTTTAATTTTTTAATTGACGACTCGGAGATCTCATTCTCAAACTGATACCTATATTTTGACATCAGCCCTTTTACGTCGAGTTCAGTAAAACTGGGCGGGGACACTTAAGTCATCCTGTTATAGAAGAATAGAACTGTGTTCGAAATTTTGCAAATTACTTTTCACTTACGGAAATTTCAAGTTTTTTAAAAGGTAAAATTCAAAAAAGTTAAGGAATAAAAGAGAAAAGTCTGGCTGGTATAGGAAATCCATTCGACTTATTAGTTTATGAGTAAATTCGTTAAAAAAATTAGTCATGTGACAGCTTGATACATGCCCTTAAGTGATCCTTAAACACAATGAGCTTTTTCTTGAGAACGAGATTCTGAGTCAATATAAAATTTTACAGAAGTTTTTATGAAAAAAAGTTTCGAAAGTGAAACGAAATTTCTTCATGGATATTTCGAAGTCAAACATCCTTATCAACACATTACATACAAGTGTACGTGCCAGTTTCATAAATACGCTTTTATATGCATTTCAAGTATTCAAACAACATTCAAATATGTGTCAATTATAGAATCCAGAGCTAATACTCACGTCCAAGATCTGTTCATCTTCTTTCTTTTCCAGCTTTTCTTCAGACTCTTCTATTATTTCTTCAGGCTCTTCTATCCTTTCTTCACGCTCATCTATCCTTCCTTCACGCTCTTCTATACTTTCTTCAGGTTCCTCTTTCTTTTCTTCAGAATCTTCTGCCGCGATGGGGGAAGATTTGAAACGTTTCTAAAAAAAGATTTTATTTCATTACTTAATTGAAAAAAAATAGTTATGAGTAATTTTGAATTACTTCAGATTCAACGAAAACACTGAATAAATAAAAAAGATTACCGTATCAACTTTAATTTCAGGGTCATCTTTAGTAAGTTGAAAGTCTTTTTCATCCACAGGTTCAGGATCAGGAAAATCTTCATCGTCACTACTTCTTTTACGTTTCTTGGAGTCTGTAGAATCGTTACTATCTTCTCCGTATTGAAGAACAAGATCTAAATTGGATTTTTGAACATAATAATAAAAATGATTTTTTCAAACTAATTGTACTCAATAAATATTTTCAGATTGCAAAACGTGGGAATTTGTTTACACCTTAACCCTCTGGGCACCACCATTTTCTGGTGCCCTATTGCGCACCACCTGGGTCTCCAGGGACCCGATAAATTTAATAATTCTTTAAATACACTTAAAGTGCATGTTTTTATATAAATAGGAGTGAAATGAAATCGGCAGTGTCTAGAAAAAGATTAGACAAGTGCGAAAACGATATTTTTATGTTTAAATTTTGTACAAACAAATGCAAACAAAAATTCGAAAAAAATTGCAAAAATGACTTCACTTTTAGAATCGCTTCGGGTCACTGGCGACCCAGAGGGTTAAGAATTTGAAGTTATGAGATAAAAAAAAACTATGTCCTGGATGTCTTCAGAGATGCCTTTTAGCAATCATTGATTGAGGCCTCAAAAGTGCCTGTATGAAAAAACTTGGAGATGTCGAGAATTCGGTAAATAATGAAATATTTCAAGTGTTTTTCAAAAAGCATCTTCATGCCACCAACTTTAAAAAATAACTACTTAAAGGTAGTTATGAAATCATATTAATCAAATAAATCATTGAACAACAATTTAAAAATCACTTTTTAAATATTAAAATACAATTAGACTTTAAATCAAAATACGTCCAATTAGAATCAAATTTCATTCAACAATTAAACATTTATTTAACAAAGATTTCGAAAACTATATAGGACAACACTTGCAAGGGAATATAAATCGCGGTCCCAATGACACTTACCTTCCTCTTCACTTTCTTCTACGGATTTCGATTTCTTACACTCTCTCAATTCGCCCTCTTCTTCCTATAACCGTGAAAAAATGCAAACATATTTTATCTGCCATCGGTTTCTCTAACATCACACACACAAAAAAAAACAAAGACGTATAATTTAAAAGGTTTATAAGGACGTTAACAGAATCAAATAAAACTGATCAAAACGTTGTTAATAAAAGAATAAGATGAAACTAAAATGAGTTTAAAACTAAAGAGGAACATGTAAGATATAAAGAAAGGCGTTCTAGAAAGAACGCATCACGTTCGAAATGCAAGCATTTTGAGGTTAGCTTGCTTGAAAAACACGTTTCTGGTACTAAAATTATATAGAAATTTACTGGTTTACTTGAGGAAAAATAAATTTCGTACTCACCTCACTTTCCTCCTCAGCGTGTTTGTTATCTGCCATCGTATACAATTAACTGCGTAAATGCAGAGGAAGCGAAATTACCTTTCGGCCTTTCTTCTCCGCGCTTCAAGCATAAGCATATACGAGAGGTCGAGAAATAAGCAGACTGCTAATACCAGCACACAGATAAATTTTGTGTAATGATACAGCCGACCCCGATCTGACACACACGGCCCGCGCTCTTCTACGCGCCAGTCGTCACATTACTATACCAGAGATCTCTGACTATACATTATATTTTATAAAAAATATATTAAATTATACCAAAAAAAAATCTTTACTACGACTTACTTAATAATAACTTGCGATAATATTTGTTGTAAAAATCTTCTATTCACTGACTATATATTTTGATTTAAAATTGCTCGCTGAGGTATTTTAGCTAAGGCAGAAGCTAAGGTGGGGGAAATCCAAGATGTCTGCAAGCCGAGGGGCAAACAATTATGTACATATTTTCAATTCAACCACCTGCTAACTTCACTTCGTTGATTGCTGAGGCCTGAGGGGGAAACAATGGACCAAATAGACCGTTTACCTACCGGAAAGTTTACTGCGCATGTGCAGTGTACTTTCTGTTGTACCCAGTTGTTGCGATCAATTTTGCTCGTTCAACACAGAGTAACCAGTTTTATTTAATTTTTAATTTAATGTGACAAGTTACCGAGAAAAAATATAAAAGTGAAAATGAATGTCAATGAAAAAGGAAGTAAGGGAGCGTGTATGCGTTGTATGTACGGCTTGTGCTTGTTTACCATACAGAAGTGGTCATATTAGGAAAGAAGACCTCAAGAAACATTTTGAAGAATGTAATTATTATTATTATTATTATTATTATTATTATACCATTAAGCCATTTCCCTTTCGGGGTAGGCGTGTTGCTTAAAATGTGAAACTTGAGTCGAAGCATGCGGCCGTACAGATATATATATATATACCATTAAACCATTTCCCTTTCAGGGTAGGCGTGACACTACCCGATTCGGGTAGTGTTTCTAGGTTTTTCTTGTAGTTATAAATAACTACAAGTGTGGGCTCACCACACCCACCCATATAATATATATAATAATGTTGCATGCAAGCACGAAGTGTGCATTTTTGTTTTTATTATGTTTTCAATTATGAACTTTATTTATTTTCAATATTTTTGCATATTGCCAATTTTCTAATTTAATTTAATCTATATTTTTGACTGAAATTCAAAAATGTAAGAATATGCTTCCAAATTATATTTTCTTTTGTTACAGATTTGGCATTTTCCGAAAATTTTGGCCTCGAAACAACACACTATACAATAACTATTTTTTACAATTTTCTTCCCAAAACACTACCAATTTTATTTTAGAATAACTACGATACTTGAATCCTGTCTTTTACCTGCAATATTTATTGCAATCACAATAATATAATTAAAATTTAACAATATGAGAAAGTCATAACCTGCAAACCTGTTCACAAGTTCAGCTTTTTTACCATTGTTAGGTTGCTTCCGGCAACTTAACCACCGTCTCAATTGAGCAACACTATGCTTTTCTATTTCACACTTGCCCAATTTCGCACCCGGAACATCCTCTTCGTTTAATGTCACTCCGACAAAAGGTACAGTATAGATTTTTACACAGTATGAGCGCAACTTTCATACTACGCGGGTAGCCCATGACAGTCGCACATGCGCAAATAAACTTCCGATAGTTAGGTAAAATGGTCTATACATGGGATTCGGTCCATTTTTTTGGCTATTTTGCTAATAGCTTCGTAAAAACTGATTTTTTCTATATAAGTGTATTTGATTGAAAAATAAATTTTATTTTTTAATAACTATTCATTGAAAGAATAAAATGATAATAACTATCATTCATTACGAAGATATTACAAAAATAAAGTTTTGTCTCATGCATTAGGTCCACTATTTTCCCCTCAGCAATCAACGAAGTGAAGTTAGCTGGTGATTGAAGTGATAATACCTTCGTGGATAATACCTAATGACTCCCATGGCAGATGAAAGCAGAAACTCATTAGAGTGACGGAAACGGATAGATCTATTTATCTCTTTCACTCTCATGAGTTTCTGCTTTCATCTGCTATGGGAGTCCACCAAAGAATACCAATTGGATCATGATCGGATCATGAATTGAATGGAACTAGAGTGTTGAGTCGGGTAAATTACCCTGGTAACGTACGATAATATTGGTAAGTTACCGGGTAACTTACCCGACGTTCGTTCTCAGCGAGAATTTAGGAGAATGTATTTTTTTTTCCTTCCAAACTTCCGTGAAGCGCATTTCTAGCAACGATTCGTTGCAAGGTTGCACAAGGTAGGTTGGATGGGGTGATCACCCTCTATCCTACCTTGTTTCATCCGGTTTGAAAAGAGACGCACGATTTCTGGATCCGCCACTGGGCCAACGAAAACATTGCATTCATTATCGATTTGCTTTTCCAATATTTGTTATTTAGTGCACCAAAGACGAATTTCGAAAAAAGATAGAAATTGGTATTACTGTATTCAGCTGTTCCTTTAAAAGCGTAAAGGTGCTAAGAACACCTTATATTCAGTTTAAAAACATCACATCATTTAGTAACAAATGTGAGCAGTTTTTGAAATAAATAATTATTGCTTATTTGATTTTATTATTTTAATTATTTATATTTATTCAAATGGAATCATTTTATTTCTTGAAGTTTTTGCAATATTGCAAGACAATTAAACGGAATGTTCTAAACATTTTCTAAGTTTATTATTGTAATGCTCACAAAGTTTTCCATATTTTAAATGTACCTAAATGGACGCTGTTTATAATTTATTCTATAAACGCCAACATTAACTAAATTACTGAATTGTTTAGATGTTATAGGGTTTTCGACCACTGTGAATAAATGTTCAAAATGTTATAGTTAATTGTCGATCATTTGGTATATTTTTTGTAGTAATAAATATTTTAAAAATATACCAAATGATCGAAAATTAACTATAATATCGTGAACATTATCTAATTACTTTTAGAAGTAACAAAAAAGCATTATAATTAAATATTCTCATAAATTCTCGATACATTCTGGAAGCTTCAGTATCATACCGGTATGTTACCGGTAATATTACCCGATTTTGAATTACCGAGAATTTGAAAACTCTAGATGAAACGAAACTTTAATTTTGTAATTACTTGCAAAAAATCATTTTTCACAATAAGTATATTTGGATATTATTTTTTCATTTAGAATAACTATTCAATGAAATAATAAAATCGTTACATACAAAAATGATCGATCTTATTACTTCATTAAATGTCTTTCCAAAATAAAAAAATAATACCCAAATACACTTATGGATAAAAATAATTGTTTTCCAAGTTATAAAAAAAATAGCTTCGGCCCATGCAAATAATATCTTTGGTATTATTGCCATTATCGCTTAGCCCACGGCGAAAAGACATCTTGCCAGATGACGTAACAACTTGCGGCTTTGTGTACCGTGTGTACAAAACATTTTATTGATTTTATTAAATTATTTCATTACTTTCGATTTTTTTGAAATAATTTTAATTATTTATTTGTTTACTTCAAAAATAATATTTGACTCCATAAAAACTATACACGTAATTTTATAACCCTTTTATCCTTTTTATATATACGCGCCTTTTTCAGGTTATGTTGAGCCGCGAGAGCAGCGAAGCATGAAAGCAGTGAGAGAGTGACAAATATTGTATGTTATGTATCATTATCGATGACGATATATCTTTCAACAGTTTCAAGTTAATAGCAGTCAATAGCGGTTTTCTATAATTTTTCAGAGGAAAGTTAAAAAAAGTTTTTTAAATTTCTCACACAAAATGAATAGATTTGAATATGGAACGTTATCATTTTGGCCAAATGAAGCTCATTTAAGAACTGACAGAAGAGTGAGTCTTTATGACGGTGAAACAAAGGTAAACAGTTTTTTTATATAAGAATTTGCAAAATTGAGACACAAACATGTACCTAATCCTGTTTTTTTTTTTCGAACAGACACAGTTTGTGACAAGTGATTTGGTCCTGACAAATTATAGGATATTTTGGGGAAGACCTGACGAAGTAGATAATCAAGGTTCTCGTTTGGTATTAGCTTTACGGTATATTGTATTCTTTGAAGAGGAAAGTCCTAGTGCTTTCTCTTTCAGCCGTAGCAAAAAAATCATCCTACATCTTTCAGAGCCCGCACCAGGTAAATTACTCAAACTTAAAGTGACCTCTTTTTGAGGAATTAATTTATATTGTAATTTGTATGTATAGAGTAATTCTGTAGATTATTTTAGATTCTAGCTAAAAGTATTCAAGTTTATTCACAACTTTAAAAAAAATTAACATGGTTCTATGTATTCTTATTGCTTTTCACATTACTTGAAAATTTGATACAAAAACTGACATTCCAAATCGCATATTTTCAAAGAAATTGTCTTTTCCCCGAAATATTTTACAACTTTGAAATTAATTAAAATAATTAGAAATATTTGTACGTTTCTACAGAGATTCCTGTTACTTAAGAATCTGAGAATTGCTTTTTAAGGAGGAAAAAGTGATCGGTTTTTTAAATTAAGAATTTCGTCATACACCAATCCTGTGGTGAAAAGGCATAAATGCTTAATTTACATTTTTATGCAAATTTAAATAGCACCAAGTATCGGAACTTTGAATAAGGCTCTTTAAATTCCTGGAAGTCCCAAACCATTTAATGCCTTACAAACACCGTAAACCTGTCTTCCCACTGCAGAATCTACATTAAATTGATTAAACTGCCCGTGTATGAAATATTGGGTTTAAGCAATGATAATACTTTTCGTATTCTATTTTATTTTGGATCACCTATTCGTTTAACAAAATTACTCATTTAATTTAATGTATGAAAGTAGTCTCATTATCGAAATGCAGCTTGTGTTGGCAAACAAGAAAAAGGTGTGTACTATTAATATTATTTGTAATAATTTGTTTGTATTCAATTTTAGATAAGGGAAAAGGACCCGTTGACGACAGTACAAAGAACTATGTTAAATTATCGTTTAAAGAAGGACTTGATCCTAATTTCGTAGTTCAGTTGACTGACGTAATTACAAAAAGAGCTTGGGAATTAATTCCTGCTGCTTTACCGTCCACAGAATGGGTATGACACGTTTTGATTTTTCTAGTTATTCACATTTCTAAATGGCTACACCATGTTTTGAGTAGCTCAAATTTAAAACTGTTAGGTATTAACAGTGTGTCGATGCTCATACATTAGAAACCTTACGAATTTAGTTTTTAGTAGTCACTTTCGTAATAAATTTGAAAATGTAAGCATTTTTTTATTTGAACTGGTTTCAATCGAATAATTCATTATTCTACTTTTTTATTTCCAACTGGAAACGTGAATCGTTGAAACAATTTTTTAATATCATATATAAACTATTTCATATGAATAATTTCATATTTCAATCGTTCAAAATTGAGCAATTTTTAAGACAGTACTGAGCATGTAAAATTTAATATTGTACTCTAAGCATTTCTAATTCAAAATTATCTAATTTTGAAAGCTTATAGTTTGAAAGCATCAAAATGAAATGTGTTCCTATTTTAAATGCTTTGAAAGCAAAACAATTAAAAAGTTTTTAAAATGAATCATTTCCAATTGGATGATATTTATTTAAAACGTTTAAAAATTTAGTATAATTATTTTGAATTGAATCTTCAATATCTGAGATATTTTAAATGTTTTTATTTTAAGATGGAGAACACTTCTGCCCCTCCCCCCTCTCTTCCTCTGCCCCTTTCGAATACATAAAATACTCGAATACGAATACTCACGAATACGTAAAATAACTTAATCACAACCAAAATTATATCATCATTTATAGAATAAAACTTTCATTTGGTTAGAATACATTTTGATGTAAGTAGAACTTTCAATACAAAATACTGCTTCGAAATGTCAAATTCTTAGGTTTTCGACTTGCTATTTCTACTTCATTATTATGTAAAAATAATTACATTCAAAATTATTGTAATGCTATGTGCCTAATATCAATAATTTCAAACCAAATTTAACAGTATTATATACCTTAATCCATAAAAGAGGCTCGTGAAAATCGTGAGTTTGGTTAAATCCTTCGTTATCTCCATAAGCTAGAAAAATCTCAAACCTACAGGATGTATTGGGATGGTCCAACTTTACTCATCCCATAAAGTTTTCCGACGGGACCTCGTATGGTTAACATTTTTAAATACTTTTAAAAGCGCGTGAGGTTAACAATTTTTTATTCGTTTCTTAAACTAATAGCCAAAACTAATAGCCAAGATAGAATTAAAAATAAACCTATTTTCTAAGAAAACTTTTCAATTTTATAATATTATTTACTTTGAAAACTAAAGCAACTAATTTAATGAGCTAACTTCAGTCTTATTGTGTGATAGTTTCAAACCGCATAAAAATGGTTAGTGTCACGATTTTGAAAGTATTTTAAAATAGGAAGCATACAAGGTTCCATCGAAAAACTTTATAGGATGAACAAAGTTAGACCATCTGAAGACATACTGACAGTTTAAGATTTTTCTATTTGACGTCTTAGGAGATATTCAACGGAGAAGACGAAGAATGTAACCAAACTCACGGTGTTTACCAGCCTGTTTGATACATAAAGATATGTAATTCTCATAATATTCTCTAATAATTATATATTTGTACCGACTGTGCTATACGGTAGCGAGACATGGACATGTCAAGAAAAGGACAAGAGTAAAATTAACGCGATTGGCATGAAACCTCTGCGCACAATTTGCGGGAAAATACTGATGGGCAATGTGAGAAACGAAATAATCCTCAAAGAATGTGGTGTAAAAGAGACAATAGTTGACACATGGGAAAGAAATCAGTTAAGATGGCTCGGACATGTTGAAAGAATGAAAGATGAGCGTCTAACGAAACAGGTGTATAAAGGTTAAGTAAATGGCAGTATGCCCAAAGGCAGACCGCGGAAAGACTGGTTAGAATGTGTGAATGAAACCTTAATCCTAAAAGACATAAGAAGCCATAAAAGCTGGAGAGCTTGCATGAAAAACTGCATGGACGTGAAGGAAGCTAGAGAAGTATGCCAGGACAGAAAAGTGTGGCGACAAATAGTTGAAAAAGAATGTGAGTAGAGTGAATGACGCCTGAAACAAAAGACCTTGGATACTAATGGGCCCGAGTCGGGAACCTCACATAACAACCTTGTGAAGCTCTTCACTTGGGGTGATCGCTAGAGAGATTGATCAGCAACCTGGGTCGGAGCAGTGTTGTGGAACGAACGTGTTATTTAAATTAATAACACGAAAATTCTAGATCAATCTAAAAAATGTATATCTCCTTCCCAACACTATTATTTTCCAACCGAGCGAGTCACGCCTACCCCGAAAGGGAATTGGCTTAATGGTATAGTAATATTCTTACCGAAGGAAAGTTTTATGCTTTAAATGATAATATAATTTTTGTTTGAATCATTTTACGTATTCACCTAAACTAACAGCATTTTGTGATGCAGGCATATGCCATTTTCGCAGTTGGCATGAATATTCAAAAATCATTTTTTGAAACGGAAATAAATATCAGCACGTATAAATAGTCAACTTTAACTCTACGAACATCCCGGACCATTATATGTCAATATCATTTTTTTTAAGGGGCCGTTCAAAAAATACGTAACGCCTTTAGGGGGGAGGGGGTCAAAGTTTTCGGAAAAAGGCGTTAAGTATTTTTTGAACGGCCCCTAATTTAGTGCAACCACGTCCAGATGATCTATTCTGGAATGGTCCTGATAGACTGCACCTTTTAATTTCTCAGAAATCCACCTATCCCATATTTGCGCCCTATTCCGTATTCGAACTATCTCCTCTACTTTACAAATTTTAAGTTTTAACCTTTCAAATTATTGTTCCACATTTGATTGTGAATACTTCAGATTATAAATTGTTCAGTTTTGAAGGCTTGAATCAGAAAGTTTGTATGATCCGGAATTTTTAAAAGCGGGAAATGATCGGAAAGCTTTTTTGTTGAGATCTGTATATTAGTTTAATCTAGTACTCGTGTCATTCTATTTACTTCGCCTAAGTCGGTTGTGTGTTTTTTTTTTAAATTTTGATATTTAAGTATACAAAGTATCAAGGGTTTCTGGACTTATTTTCCACGCAAATGTATTAAATAATTTTATGTTTATTTGGAAATTTGATTTGAAAAGTTCAAATGTACAGAGAACTATCAAATAACTGGGCATTAGTAAATTTATTGACAAATAGATACAAATTCCATTTGAAAAACAAGCAAAAATGTCAATTTTTCTACACTTTTTTACTGTTATTAAAATTGAAAAGTATTTATTATTATTAAGCCTGAACTTACCTTATAAGAATCATTTTTTATTACTTTTTCTACAATTTCAGACATTTTTCAATTTTGAACGCTGAAATATATAAATGTTCATTTTACAATTCCACACTTATGAGCTTTTCTATATTTGCGCGGATGAATTGTCTCACAGAGTGAAAAACGAAAAATCCAGAATTTACATGGTATTTAAGTCTGTTCTTGAACTAATGACTGTAAATTTCTCCTTGATCCCGTGCTCTTTTCTCCCAAAATATTAAAATAATGATTTTGAAAAGAGTTCAAAATATCATTACTTTAAGGTTTAGTTACACCGCGTGAACAGTTCGTTATGAGGGGGGGGGGGCCGGAAAAGGGCCCCGAGGGGGGAGGGGAGTACATGTGGACGCATCTTTGCCAGAATCGGCAAAATTCTTTTCAGAAAAATATGACAAACTAAGAATATTTTCACGACTTTTAGTTTGAATTTCCACCTTATGTCATTAAGCTTATGTTTTCAAGAAAACCCGAATTTGTTGTCAATTTACCACTTTTTGGATTCCTTGCTTTTGAATAACAAGAATATCCATATTTCCATAAAATATAAAATAAGTCCACATGGACAGAGAATTCGGGGGGGGGGGGGGGGGTAGAAGTCCCGGTTCTGGTTTTCTGAAATGAAAAGAAAATTCACGAAAGGTTTCAAAATTCAAATTTAAGGCTGTCAAATTACGAAAGGCAACTTCAACTTAGTCGTAATTTCGTGTAACTAAACCTCAATATAGCGATTTTCTAAAACTATTTTCAAAATCGTTATTTTCGGAGAAAGAAGCTAGGAACAAGCGTGAAAGTTACATGGTGATCATTCCAAGAAACTGTCTAAATAGTTACTCTGTTAATCGTGGATTGTTCGTTTTTCTCTATAAGAGATATTCATCTGCAAAAATGTGGAAATCCTTAAAAGTGTCGAAGTTAAAATTTTTATATTTCAAAGTCAAAAATTGCGAAAAGGCCACAATTCTAGAAAAATTAATCAGAAATTAATCCCTCGAGGTAAGTTCTGACTTACGGTATAAAAATGTGTAGAAAAATGGAGATTTCTTAGTTATCCTTCAAATTACATTTTTATTTTTACATTCTCATTCTAATGAGAAGGTATTGGTTTTATGTAAAAATTGACATAGTCGGTTTTCATCAAATCTCCACGTTTTGAGACCCCCTGAGCTAGAAAAAACGATTTTTACCAAGGTGTCTGTCTGTCTGTAGTCTGTCTGTCTGTCTGTCTGTCTGTAGCCACGATAACTTTCGAAAAAATGATCAGATTTGATTGAGCTTTGGCACACTTTTTTATGGCCGAAAAATAGAGAACGAGTTCGTTAACCAGCTATTTTGGATGAAAATCCAAAAAGTGAGCACATTTTGAAAATTTTTGAGACCACTTTTTTGGAAGATTTGAAAATTCTATGTACGGTTATTAGTAGTACGCAAAATGACGAACAAAATATTCTTATGACTTTTCGTGATAAAAAAAAAATTACTGGAGTTATAGCATTTTCAAAATTCTAAAAAACAAACGAAAATGAATATTTTAAGCCGAAAAACGCACGATATGAAAAAAAGTCAAGAGGAGAAAAACGTTGCTTTTTGAACACCCTATAATATTTTCATAACAACTTTTTGAATTTTTTGAAAAATAAAAAATTCAAATTTTGATCGCACAAAAAATTAATGAAAAATCAAAAAAGCCATTTTGCTGTCAAACTGTGCAAGATACCAGAAAAGATCATCTCGCCAAAATTGTGCACCTAAAAAAGATCTACAAATTTCTTATGATTCACTTTTTGATATGACGCGCAGTTTTTGTTTTATTCGTAAAAAACAGCATTGAAAATAGAAAAATCAAATTTTCAGACTAATATTACCAGCTACGAAAAAATGACTGAAACAAAATTTGTTCATCCAAGGAAGAGGTACAAATTTATTGTGACTCATGTTTCGATAGGATGCGTGGTTTTTGTTTTATTCGTGAAAATAACATTGACAGTAAAAAAAATCAAATTTTTGAAAAAACAATGCAAGGTACGAAAACATATGAATGAAAAAAAAATTGTGCATTCAAAAAAGACTTACAAACCCGTAATCAATTTTTGTCGTAAGAATATATTCAAAATGAAAGAATTAACTTTTTTGATAAACGGCACAAGCTAAAATAAAATGTTAACTAATAAAATTTGTCGCCTTAATTATATCATTACTTTTCATTTGAAATCAAATACCAATTTAGTAATTTGTATATGAAGAAGATATAACACGAAGCACAAAGTGCGCGCTCAGTGTATTTACCAAATCGCACGCCGTAAGTGCGCTCAAACTTTTTTGTTTCTATCATACGGTTCAAATGATTTTCAAATCAAATATCGAGCGCGAAGCGCGAGTGTCTGGATGAGAATGTGTTCCTTAAGGTCGATAGAACCTTGAGTAAATAAAGTTCCTTTTCAGTTTAAAATAAAAACAAATTTAACAATCACTTAATATGTAGAGGTTTTGATAATTTTATAATATTTGCAAACAAACTTTTTCTTTTCATCGAAGTCGAACACGAAGTTCAAAAATCTAGAGGAGCCGAGCGTAAAGCGCGATGTAAATACGCCCGAGCGCGTAGCGCGAGGTGAATACATAATCGAGCGCGAAGCGCGAGATAAATATATGACCGAGCGCGAAGCGCGAGATCCAACAGTCGCGCGCCCTAGGCGCGCTCAAACTTGCGAGCGAAGCGCGCCATGAGAATGTGCCCGCAAAGCGGGCAGATTTTTTTTATTTTTTTTTTTTACTGTTGCTCATGTAGATTAAAAATTTTAAGACTGATGAATGCGTCTGAGTCGAATAGAATAAATTTTACATTGTAGGATTAGAGTTTTCCATGATTTTATAATGTACAAATTAGTTATGTGACAGTTCTCATTACTTTTACACTTTGAAAATGATATTTCCAAATAAAAATAAAAAGTGTAATAAATTTACGTGAAAATTAAGTTTAAAAAACCTTGATAATTCCGGAACCAACTCAGGTGAAATAAAATAGAATTACCCATTCCGTTAAAAAAAAATTATCCACAGCCTCAGAGCAACTCGAGCAATCGAAAGCGATTACCGGAAATAAAGACTCGTACGGGTATCATAGGAATCGAGAGGAATCTTCAGGAAAGGCAGAAGGCGACTGACCAGAGTATCTCAATGGCGTTCCAAGATTTGAGGAAGCTGATGGAAATGGCGAAGGACATGGTGTCCATCTCGAAGACCATCTCTGCAAAAATAAGGGTGATTGTCAAAGATCGCTTTAAATAATTGGCCCTCGTAATCCGAAAAAATTGCAGGAACGCCAAGGGGACATCACGGAAGACGAAACGGTCAGATTTAAGTCATATCTGATGAGCCTTGGAATTGACGATCCTGTAACCAGAGATGCCTACAGGAGTAGTAACGAGTACTTCAGACAACTGGCCAAGCAGCTTGCAGAAATTCTGGAAGAACCGATTAAAGTACGTTCTGACGTAGATAAAGTTCATTCTCTGCAAATTATTCTAATTCCACCAAAGACATCTGCGATGCAAAAAAACTGCCAAGCGCAATTACATGGATTTTTGAAATAAAAATTGGGCATTTTTTAAAAGGATCCTATAGAAATTTTCAACAGAAATTTTAAAAGGACATTGTAGACATTATAAAACTTGGCGGGATTATATATCATCATTCTCCCATTCCCAACAATTTTTAAAATTATTTTTTCAATCCCGCCAAATTTTATAAAATTTATATTCAAAATTTCTACAGGGTACTTTATGCAAAAGTTTTTTTTATATATTTTAATATTAATTTTTTTATCGTGAAATTACTGACCCAACTTTTATTTCACAAATTTTACAATAATTCAACAATAATGCATTATTTATCCAAACTTTTCGCCTAATGTTTGACCTAGAAATCTTTGATAACAGGTTCTCGATATGTGTTTTAGAAAAATACGGTGTCCTGATTAATTTAAATATTTAGTTATTCATATTTTATGTTAAAATAATCGATTTGTTCACCTGTGTTCATCCCTACAGCTCAATGTATGCAAACGGTTGACACCAAATTTTAACTAGAAGTCTGTAGCAACATATTCTCAAAATAAGTTGCAAGAATTTTCGGTATCTTGATTAGTTTCTAAAATCTTACCATTTAAATAATCTCTGAATTTTCATTTTTTTTACACTAAATACGTAAAATCCTCAAAGCTATGCACGATATCGGAAATGCATGCAATGTGTATCGAGAACATGTTGCTACTGATTTCTCTTTAAAATTTAATATCAATCGGTTTGATAGATTATAGGCTGTAGAGATGGACACCGGCCAAAAATGGGGTTTTATTATGTTTTTTGTCTGCTCTAATCTCATAGTTTCTAAGGCATTGTCAACAACTTTTTTAAATGGTTGGTTAGTCAGCTGTCAAGTTTCATTCAAAACACTTGAGAACTGCGCCGGGAATTTAAAAAAGGGCCTGAATGCATGTTTTTCCAAATAAGGATTCTTGGTAGCTTTTTTTGTATTTGGCGGCGATTCACTATCGTGAATCTTAATAAAAAATGCTATCTTTACAGGAAGTGGGAGGCATGATGACGTTAACAGATGTCTACTGTCGAGTTAACAGGGCACGAGGCCTGGAACTTTTGTCCCCTGAGGATTTGCTTAATGCAAGCAGACAGCTGGCACTTTTAAATTTACCGCTTGTACTCAGAGTTTTCGACAGTGGTGTTATGGTGCTTCAGATTCGCTCTCTTGATGATCTTGCTGTCGTGGAATCTATTGCTGAATTGGTAATTGATTATTTTCAATTATGGTTGGAAAGATAGTTATATTTTTTAGTGATTTATTAAAATATTTTCAAATACTTTGTATGTTACAGTTGAGAGAGAAAGGATCTGTTTCGGCTGAAGAATTAGCCCAGTCTGAAGGAATATCTGTGACTTTGGCTCGCGAAAGACTACTGGTTACAGAGAAAAATGGAAAAGCGTGCAGAGACGATTCGATAGAGGCGCTAAGATTTTATCCTAATCTTTTTTTGGAGCAGGATGTGTGATAATATTTAGAACGAATACTTTACTAAAGGCTAAAGTTATAGTCTGTAAGATTTATTTAGCAGATAATTTTGTAAAATATATATCCTGTTAGGCTGCCGTTGCAATAACTTTGTATAGATTCGTAAATGGATATGCACATTGCACAGTGATTGGGCTCTTTCTTTATCTAAATTGTAGAGAAAATGTGTGTATATTAATAAAAATACATTAATTTTGTAAAAAGCGATCTTGCTCCATTATAGCGAATATGTAAATACAAGTTCCCTCATGGTTCAGTTGAAATGACTTCATCCCAAAATCAAAAGTGCGAACACCAAGAATGTTTTTGTCGATTTTGTATATGAGATGTTTTACAACTATTTTCCGATAAAAATAAACATCTTCGCTGGAGCGGTTTTTCATTCTTTAATTTAAAAAAATCGAAATTTCTCCTTTTTCTCGAAATCGAAGCGAGATCTGAAAAAAGTCAAAGAAGAAAGATTGTTTACTATTTGAAAAACTTTATTTTCGATTTTAAGAAGTAATAGTATATTGTGCAACGTGTGGGAGAAATAGGCAATCTCACGAGTCGAATCGCCGTCTCCCACAAGGCGCACATAAAACTTTGTCCAACATTCGCGATCCGTCGAGAGACGAAGAAGTTGTCAAAGTGAGTTTACTTTCCCCAATAGTGGGAAAAGTACTCACTTCGACCACTGTGACGTCATCAGTTGAGGAATCGATAACTTCGCTTTCTCGAGACGAGCCTCCAAAGTCGCATTTCCATAGCGGGTGTTGGACAAAATAATTATATTTAAAAGAATAAGACAAGAAAAAATGTATAATGAAATCGAAAAACAGTTTTTCAAAAAAACTAAAAGTAAGATTCAAACTTATTAGAGTGATTGTTTGTAGCACTTTTTCCAAGGAAAAATTGTGCTCTCCTTAACTTTTTTTCATATTTTGCTTCGTTTTCGAGAAAAACTTTTTTTTATCAGAAAATAGTTGTAAGAAATCCCAAATAGAAAATCAAGAAACACATTCTTCGTGTTTGCACCTTTGGGCTGAGGTAATTTCAAACATCTAGTCTTGAGACTGACATGGAGACTTGCATGGAAACAATAGCCTCTCTTATTTTTAATCAGAATCCTGAGAAAAAAAATGTCGAGACTTATTTTTATGAAGTTAATCATTTTTCGTTATATGTAATTTAAACTTTGAGTGCATCAGTCTAATTTTTTCAGCGTATTAAATAATAGGTCTGGTCGAAGATAAACATGTTTCTTATTAGATTAGGTGATACCATATAGAAAAGTTATCTTTTGGGATATGAAAAAGTCAACAATTTTTTTGTATCTAAATTTCCAACGGAATTGAAAAAAGTGATATACAAAGATCTAGAAAATTAAACCTTTTCTGTTCTATGACTTTTTTATATAATCAATTGCTTTGCAGAAAAGTTAAGAAAATCAACAAATGGGTCGAATTTCGCGTTTCTTTAATATTATTTTATCAGCTAGTTTTATTAAACTCTATTTTTATCAATTATCAGTACAAACATCCTCGTATTTGTAACTAGAATGCTGAGAGAACAAAAAGTAGACAAGCCCATTTTGATAAAATTAATTAATTTTTCGTTGCATGTGATTTTAACTTTAAGTGAATCAGTCTAATTTTTTAAAAGTATTAAATAATACGGTGGGTCAAAGATAGGCATTTTGATTAGATCGAGATTATACCATATAGAAAAGTTGCCTTTTGGAGTGTGAAAGACTCAAAAGTTAATTTTTTTTTGTATGTTACATTAAAGGCAAGCGCAACAGTCCTAAAGGTAGAAAAAATTAATTTGTCTCGTTTTCCATATGCATTTTAAACGGAATTGAAAAAAGTTATATACAAAAGTTGCAGATCTAGAAAAATTTTACACCTTTTCTCTTCTTTGACTTTTTTTATATGTACATATAACCAACCGTTTGCAGAAAAATTAAAAAGAAAATCAGAAAATGGATCGAATTTATTGTTTTAACCATTTTTATTAAACTATATTCTTATAAATTTTTGTAGCGTATTAACTGATAGGGCGGGTCAAAGACAGAAATTCTTTTTTAGATCTAGATGATAATATTACCGAAAAGTTTCCCTTTGAGGTATGAAACGCTCCTCTATTTAAAAACTTTTTTTGTCAAAAAATGAGTTTTTCTCATTTTCTATCTAAATTTCCAATGATATTGAAAAAAGTTACAGATCTAGAAAAATTACACCTTTTCTGTTTTTTTACTTTTTTGCATTATGGTATAACCAAACGTTTTGGAGAAAAATTAGAAAGAATTCGTATTAAGAAACAGATCGTATTTCGAGTTTCACGTGTTTCTTTAATAATATTTAGGTAAAAAAGACTTTAAAAAACATGTAGAATATAAAAAAAAAGTTGATTAAAAATGGCTTTCTAAAGTTTTTTTTGACTTGTACAACTTTTGTACATGCAAATTTAAAAAAAATCAATTCATAGATAGAAGCGAGAGTAAATTTAATATTTCAGTTTTTAATACCCCAAAAAGCCAGCTTTTATGGCATAATTTCGATTTAGAAAATTGCTATAAAACTCCAAAATGTATAGCCTTTGTTTTGACTTGGTGTACATCTGTGATTTTGGCACGTGCGTGTTTTGACGTTTCGACATAACCTCTCTAAAGAACATTAACGACATTATTATACAGCATAACGAGAGAAGTGTATAAATCATATGAATAAGATTTTTCGTAGTATTTTTGAAAAAATATACTTAAAGGCAGTGAGAATATAGTTAGAATGAGAGTCCTCGAACTTTACAGTGGCATTGGAGGAATGCATTATGCTTTGAAAGGTATTACTTGCGGGCAGAGAAACATTTTCAACAAACATATTTTCTTTATGTTGAATGTGTATTGCTTCTCTCTCGTTTTTTTTATTGAATGCATTAGTTGAAAACTGCAAATCTTCCCAATAAATCAAAAATTACCAAAATAAATCTCATAACCTATAATCACTTACAATGTTATGCGTTTTTTACATTTACAATGGGTTATATATTTGTAAAATGATTGTTATAATTGCAAACAAGATTTTTAATTGGCATTAGGGTCGGTTATATATTTTTTTGTTCTGCAATTAATTCTTAAATTTTTTTTTTTGAAAATGAAAATTAGATTTTTCATGTTTCGTCCTGGACTGACTCGCACACCGGACTCTTCAGTAAGTCAATGTGAATCAGCCCTGCATTATACATTTTATAATTTAATTGACCTCAATTCCATTATAATGTATATTTTCCAAAAATTCTCATGTTTGTAAATTTGGTAAATTTTGCTGTTAATGTTATAAAGCATTTCAACCACGGATAGGGGCTGAAACTTGATATAATTTACATCAATTTTAATTTTTTTTTTGAATTCACAATCGCCAACGGCGATACCACGCTGAAAACACCAGTTCTCGTAAGATTACTGAAGTTAAGCATTGTTGGGCGCGGTTAGTATTTGGATGGGTGACCGTTCAGGAATACTGCGTGCTGTTGGCCCGTCGTGGGTGTGGTGGGCCCACATTGGTAGTAAATATCCACCTAGAAACACTACCCGAATCGGGTAGTGAGGCAATGAACTTTCGAGTTCGAACTGCTAATCAATGTATGTATGTATGTATTCACAATTTATGTCAATTATATTAAGTTTCAGCTCCTATCCGTGGTTAAAATGCATTATAATATTAACTGGAAAATTGATCAAATTAAACAAACATAAGAATTTGTGGAAAATATACATTATGTAATGGAATTAAGGTCAATTAAATTATAAAATGTATAAGACAGGGCTGATTCACATTGCCTTACTGAAGAGTCTGGTAAGTCCGTCCGGGACAAAAAATAAAAACTTTCATTTTTATTTTCAAACAAAATTTATTTTGAAGAATTAATTGCAGAACAAAAATAAATATTACCGACCCTAATGCCAATTAAGAATATTTACAATTATGATACTGGGGTCAATTAACAACGATATCTTTCGAAAAACCAGTAAAGATGTCATCTAACTAGATTGATATAATGTAATTATATATAATATCTAATGTAATTGGTGTCTTTCTTTTTAAAAATATATTTCTGTAAACGTTTTTAACACTCTCAGTAAAATGTTTACTATGTGAAGCTATATAAGAAAAGATTAAAAGATTTTTCGAATTGTATGGTTCACGAAATAAGTTTAGGAACTAGAAAAATATCCAATTTAACAGTTTAGATTTGAAGACCTAGCTAATATTACAATTACTTTCAAGGCTTAAAACAATTAGGTGCTTTATACATTAGTGGAAGGCTTGAGCAATGAATTTCTACCTAAATGAATTGTATAGTTCAAAATTTAACGATTTCGAATTTTAAGCCACAATATGAACAGTTTGTTCAGTTAGTAATGCTTAAAATTGTTCGACATATATTTGAAAATAATTAAAATCAATATAGTTAAACTTTAAAGAGCTTGAGTATCAAAAACCTTTTAATTTCATGATTTTAATTTAAAAATTGTCCAATTTTAATCGTAATTTGAAATTGTTCATTTTTCAACGCTTCAAGGTTTAATTATTTAAATTGTTCAATTTGAGCGCCTAATTCTAAAAGAGGTTGAATTGAAAATGTTTAAATGTACAATTAGTAATGCTTAGTTCTGGAATCGTTACGTAATTTTGACGACATTAAAATTAAAATTGTTCAATTTTATGGGTTCCCAATTTTAAATTGCACAACCTATTGAATGTTCCTGATTTGATATGTTTTGAACATTTTTGAGTGAAGCACAACCTATTGAACAATTGCAAATTGCAAACCTATTGAATGTTCCTGGTTATGAATTTTCAATGTAATATAAACTTTCTATTTTCAACAAGGTTGAGTTTGTATAATAAAATCCATTTTTTAGTATTTAAATATGCAGTTGTTTTTTTTCTTTCTTATATTTTAGTTTAAAATCCCTTGTACCAGTTACTCGTTTCTTTATCAGGATACATTGAATTTATAGAATATTTTATTTTAATATCAGTTAAGTTTGAAAAATAAATCCAAACGTTTTGTTACAGAAAGTAACGTCGAAGGTGAAGTCGTTCTTTCAATTGACGTAAATACTGTCGCAAATGAAGTCTACAAGTACAACTTCCAAAAAACTTCAAACATCAGCAGAAACATTCAGTCGCTAAGCATAGAAGAAATAAGGAAACTTAATATCGACACAATTCTTATGAGTCCGCCATGCCAACCATTCACAAGAGTAGGTCTAAAAAAAGATGCCTTGGATAACAGATCCGCATCTTTATTCCACATTCTGAAGCTCATACCTCAAATCGAAACCTTGAAGTTCATTTTAGTGGAAAACGTAAAAGGATTTGATACATCTGAAACAAGAAATAAGCTCGTTACGTGCCTTCAGAATAAATTTAATTACAAGGAATTTTTACTTAGTCCATGCCAATTCGGTGTTCCTAATTCGAGGCATAGATATTATCTTTTAGCCAAGAGAAAAGGTCTTAACTTTTGCTTCGAAGATTCCACTCTTGTCAGTTCTCTCCCAGAAAACATTTTTCGAATTTTACCCAACAGCCGGCATAGGTTATTGGCTTCTAAAGATGGTTTCTCAAATCCAAAAACTGATGCAAAGTGTTATAAACTACGACACATTATACAGGAAGAGGCAGAAGAGCAATATCTAATTTCAGAAAAGATACTTCAGAAGTATGTATCGATTTTGGACATAAGAAACGAAGATGCAAACGGTTCCTGTTGTTTCACTAAAGCCTATGGTCACTACGTGGAAGGAACAGGTTCTGTATTTTGTCCATATCTAGACGATGTAATGAAAGAACACTTTTCTAAGTTGAAGAGTTACAAGGAAGTGTCTTTGGAAGAGTTAAAGTCTCTGGTTGGTTTGAAATTAAGATATTTCACGCCTAAAGAAGTGTCCAGGCTTATGTGCTTTCCGGAAGAATTTTCGTTTCCGAATACCGTGACTAATAAGCAGAGATACAAACTCTTGGGTAATTCAATTAATGTTCATGTAGTTAGTCAACTGATATTTATCTTGAATCACGACAATATAAAAAGCTGACCAATTTTTCTACTGTCCTGTTTATTATTTTGCGTCTTTCTTTCCTAGAAATTATTATGTACATTATTGTGCTTTTTAAGCTTTATTTTCATATATTAATTTAGAGGTCGCACAAGGTCAATTTTATTAAAAATATGATTAAATTGACTCTTTTTGTTTCTAATTTTGTTCTGGCGCTCATGGATTGTGTTTTTTACAGTGAAATATTAAGCTTTAGTTTTTTCAGATTTTAAAAATATGTAATAATTAAAGGTTGATCGAGGTCATTTTCTTTACAAAAATTTGGTTTAAAAAGAATATTTGTCACACTACTGAACGGATTTTTTCATCCAAATGTATAAATTTTGTGTGTATTACATATAATGAAAAAACTAAAGAAAATAACATGAAATCAACATTTTTTTAAGAAAAAGACTAGAGTGACCTTCGCAGTTACTCTTTGAGTTCATTATTTTTATACTTTAATCATTATAATAAATTTGGATTCTTTACGAGTATTTCTTTTTCTCTATTTATTATAATTAATTAATTATTAATAATGAATGTTGATAAATTACCGAATTCATTTCAAATTGTGCAGGCAGTCCATGCTCAGATCACAACATCATTTGCTTTTCAAATATGCTGTTTTTCAAAGGGAATAAGACTACACATATCTTACCTATTTGCCGAAAAATGTGTCAATTTGTAATTTTTTAACGTTTTCTAAGGGATTTCGAAAGAGGAGAGAGATATTATAAGAATCAGGAGCAAAAAGATAAATACCTATATTAGATTACGAAATATCACACTTTTAAGAAAAATTTTGACCATTTTTTGATAATTCGCATTTTCAATTTTAAGAATTCAAATACTCGTAACTTCAACACAACATTGTTCTCGTCAAATCGGTAAGATACGTGTCATCTTAATCACTTTGAAAACCCCCATATTTGAGTTTCAACTCATTCTGTGACTTGAGCATGGACGGCCTACCAGATTTGAAATGAATTTGGTCAAATAATTTTTACATTCTCACCAGAGAAGGCATTAGATTTGTGTAAAATTTGACCTCCTCCGTTTTTGTTAAATGTCCACATTTTGAGACCTTCTGAACCCAAAAAACAGGTTTTCACGAATGTGTCTTTCTGTGTGTGTGTGTGTATGTATGTATGTCTAGATTTTTAGTCTGTGAGCACGATAATTTTCGAAAGAATTGACAGATTGGATTGGCCTTTGGTATAGTTTTCAAGTGTCCTAAACTAAAGGTCGAGTTCGTTAGCCAGCCATTTTGGATGAAAACTAAAAAAATTAGAGCATTTTCAAAATTGTTGAGACTTCAAGGTTTAAAAATTCTATGTACGGCTATTAAATTTTGTAGTGCACTTTCAAAATCAAAAAAAACAAACGAAAATTAACATTTTAAGCCAAACAACGCACGATTATCATAACATTTTTTGAAATTTTCTCGAAAAATCGAAAATTCAAATTTTGATCCCACAAAAAAATGAAAAATAAAAAATTCCATTTTACGGCCATTTTCTGACAGGATGTGTAGTTTTTGTTTAAACGTGAAAAATAACATTAAATATAAACAAAATTTTGTTGGAAAAACGATGCATGGTACGAAAAAAAGTTAATTGACAAAAGTTATACACTTAAAAAGGATCTATAAATTTGTTATTAATAATTTTTTTATGAAACGCGCAATTTTGGTTTTAATCGTATAAAATAGAATTAAAAATTAAAATATTAAATTTTTGGACAAACAACACAAGCTATGAAAAAAATGAATAGACAAAAGTTGCTCATTCAAAAAAGAGCTACAAATTTGCCATCAATAATTTTTGTATAGGACGCGTAGTTTTTGTTTTAATCGTAAAAAATAACATGAAAAATAAAAAAATTAATTTTTTCAAAAACGACACACGGTACGAAAAAAAATAAGACAAAAGTTGTTCACACAAAAATATCTGGAAATTTGTTGATAATCACTTTTTGATAGGACGCGCAGTTTTTGTTTCATTCGTACAAAACAACATTAAAAATTAAAAATACAAATTTTCGAACAAACGACCCAAGCTACAAAAAAAAAACAATTGGACAAAAGTATTTTACTCAAAAAAGAGCTACAAATTTATTATTCATCATTTGTTGATAGGAGGTGTAGTTTTTGTTTTAATTGTGAAAAGTAACATTAAATATAAAAACAATTTTTTTTTGGAAAAACGATGCAAGGTACGAAAAAAAGTTAATTGACAAAAGTTATGCACTTAAAAAGATCTATAAATTTGTTATTCATCATTTTTTTATGAAACGCGCAATTTTGGTTTTAATCGTATAAAATAGAATTAAAAACTAAAATATTAAATTTTTGGACAAACAACACAAGCTATGCAAAAAATGAATAGACGAAAGTTGTTCACCCAAAAAGGATCTACAAATTCGTTATTTATGATTTTTATGAAGGACGAGTAGATTTTTTTTCAATCGTAAAAAAATAAGATTAAAAATAAAAAAATTAAATTTTTGGGAAAACGACACAAGAGACGAAAAAAAATGAAAAGACAAAAGTTCAACCAAAAAAGATCTACAAATTTGTTAGAAGCTCTTGTTATAAAAATACATTAAAAATAAAAAATTAACTCTTTGGAAGAACAATACAAGCTACAATAACATTTTATTTAACAAAATTTGTCGCCTAAATTATATCTACAAATTTGTTAAGAACCACTTTACGCTAGAATGCTTATTTTTAGTTTAAATCGTAAAAAATAACATTGAAAATAAACAAATTAAATTTATGGACAAAAGACACAAGTTGCAATAAAATGTTTAATAACAAAATTGTTTATATATATGTATGTATATATATTATATAATATATATATTTATTTAATAATAATATATTATAAACTATATAAATATATAATACATATCTATTATATATTTTATTTTTTGCAAAATGAAGAGCAAATATTAAAGTAATTATGAAAAATAAAATTTGTACATTATTTTGAAATGTCTGAATAGGCAGTACCAGCCCGAGGTACAGAAATAAATATAATATACATTTGATATAATAGTGTTGAACATAATGTAGAAAAGTTCATCTGAATAAGCAGTCCCTGCCCGAGGTGGAAAAATTAATATAATATACATTTTCTATAATGGAGTTAAATGCCATAATAATAGAAAAGTTCGCGCTTTGGACAAATTTTAATCGAGTGCCAAGCACGAGATACGTGATGAGAATGTGTTCGTTAAAGCCGAAGGAGTTTTAACAAAACAGAATTCACAATCACCAAATGACAGTTGTCGATGCTTTGACCTTTAATTTTAAAAGGTCTGTGCACAAATGTGGGGGAAATACAAAGTCGCAAAGTTAACCACCAACCAATCATAAAGCCTAATATATGAGCCTTTTAATTTGTTTAAATGTATCTTAAAAAAGTAAATTCAGATGCCGAAAAGTTAACCACCAAGCAATTATAATACCTAATATAAAAGCCTTTTTTCTTGAAATTTCCCTTTTTTCCCTATTCTTATGAAACTTCCCCTTTTCTCTTTAAACATACGATATTTGAATTATGCGGAAAAGTTTTTGAAATTAGTAAGTGTACCCATTATTGAATAATAATTAAAGCAATTATAGCACTTGAATACATTATTTATGAATAAATAAGGTACACGTTTCAAGTGCTGAACCGTTACAAATACTCTTAAACCAAAATTTGAAGCTGAAACATTTTAAAGCATGTTGATAATGTGAAAACTGGAGACATAAGTTGTTATACAACATAAAATTGGACCAGTTACAAAATATATAGTACTTTTTAAATAAATATTAGAAGGTGAACACTTTTTAGTTGAAATGTACAAAGTTAAATACCTAATTAAAATTAAATATTCCACATTCATCAACTGCAATGTTAAATTTTCTAACTTGAGCAATTTTTAATTTGAGTTCAAGAGCACTGAAGAGTAGGCCGGAGTGAAAATGCTAAAACAAATAAAACTCGAAATCAAATAAATAAAATTTAAAATCAGTAAAATGTAACGATTTCAAATTCAAAATATTTCCTATTGGTTCAAAAATTATGACGAATTTGTTATATTTACAGCTTTTACTAGTGATCAATAATAAAAAATTACGAAATTTAAAAATAAATTTTTTGCTTAATAACAATTTTTTTGAAAATGTGCAAAAACATGTTTTTTGGATTGAGTCATATGCACACATTTTGAAAAAAGTTGAATATATCGAACCTGAAATTTATTCAGCTTGAACAAAAGAAACATTTTATCATTTTGCTTTTTCGGAAAAAAAACTTGTGATTTAGGATTTTTGAGCTTCCATTTTTTTGCGATTTTGGAACGTTATAAACACTACGAAAAAAAAAATGTTTTCCACGAATAAAAAATAATAACAAGTTTCTTTGGTTCAAGCTGAAGAAATTTCCGGTTCGAATCAATCGAAAATACATGTTTTTGTACATTTTCAAAAAATTCTAAATAAGGCAAAATTCAGCTAAAACGATTCGATTAATTTGAGCATTTTTGCTTCGCTCTACTGAAGAGTGTATTTTTAAATTTATATTGAAAGTATTAATTATAGTAAGGAAGAAGTGACAAATCTTGGAAAGAAATATTTATGAGAACGGTGTTAAACATAGAAAAATTGTGTATCTAACTAGTTTTTTTTTAATATATCACATTTCTTATAAAAAGATTGTACTTTTCGACATGTGTAAATAAATGTTTAATCTTTCCCCCTTTTCGTGAGAAAATTACTCTATTTCCCATTTTTGATCCTTTTGCGCTGTGATCCCTGTGTTTGTATTTTTTTGCATCCCAAAAAGAGTATTTAAAAACTTATTCGTATTAAAGTTTTCGTTATTTGACTTATTTTTAAACTTAGGTTTTCTAAATTTTGTATTTTATTTCGATAAGTGTGAGCCTTAAAATTCGATTTTCCTGTGAAACACTATCTAAACTCTCAAATTACTATATTCAACAAAAAAATTTGCTTAAAACCAGTTTTTCAAAATCTGTGTGAAACTCCTTAATTGTAACTATTTATCTTATTTCGTTGAATGGATTCATTTCAAATTTGTGTCCTATTCAATTTCCAACGCAAGAGCATTGGAGCTTAAAAGTTTTTATTTAACATATTAAATATGAAATTAAATTAAAACTGCAAGATCCCCACGATAAATATTTTTACTAAAGGATTTGAATAATTAGACAGTTATTTTCTATTTGTATAATAAGGTACACGTTTATTGCGTATATTTCCATACAATTCAGCACATTTTTAAAATTTGATATCTATTTTCAAAAGTGTTAATCGTCATGGAACCATGAAGAACACCAGAGGTAGTTTTTATAGTCTTTCTGATCATGTTGATTAATCACGTAGGAGATAAGATTCTTTAAAACACTGAGATAACTTAACTAAAAACTTAAAACCTTATAAAAACGAAATACTTTATTCCCCTCATCCGAGTGCTTTCAATATTGTATTTTACTAAATTAATGTTTAATTAGAGTAATTATAATAGATTAATAGTGATAATTTACATCGTTTCCAGTTCAGATGGAAGATGGATTTTTTCTTGTAAAGCGAATTTTTTTAAGGCTAAGTATTTAGAATGCCAAGATTCTATTTCCTCTCGCATCCTGTTATTATCATCCTGCATTGCTTCCATGTCTCTGTACTCCTGAGTTTTTTCAGTCTCTAATTCATCCTTTTGCTCGATGCGTTTAATACGACAACTGGCGGCATAGCCTCGATTTTTTAACGTTCTTCGCCGCTGTTTCATGCGCACTATCTCATCGCGAGATAGACCTCTAAGCTTTAGCTGGCGATTCAGGTCGCGTACTGATATTGAAACGAGCTCATCGTCACTGATATCCAGACAAGGGCCCGGTGAAAGAGGATCCTGGAGAAAAAAAAAATATTGTAGAGTTTAAATCATTTTGAAATAAAATTATAAAAAGAATGGAATGTTCTAGACATAATATGCCCATGTATATGTTGTACGTTATTAGAAAAATGAGGGTTTCGGCTAAAAACCTAGGGTGTTACGCTCAATGCGGGCGTTTAGAAAGATCTTCTAAATCCCTGGTTTAATAGAGAGCTAGAGAAATCTCAAATGTAAGCACGAATTAGTCTTTATTTTATTCCATAATTCAAAATTAAAATACATTAAACTGATTATAATTTAACAGATTTGTTACGAAGTGATTTGCAATCGTTAGACAATTAATAAAATTTGTGGAAAAACAATTTTTATTCAATCTTTTTAATTAATTTCATAAACAACGATCTTTTTTCTTGACAGTATACTTAGCCACCAAAGTGATTCCTGTTGCAACAAATGGTTTATATAAATTTATTTTATTAACAGAAAGTGCAGGTTCAATAAAAAGTGCCAATATTGTATTTTAAAGTAAAAAAACGCTGAGACAGAAACTTAAAAATCGCCGATAAGATTTTTGTAAACGTATTTTTGTACTTTTGATACTTAAATTGTTGTACACTTTAATGGATCAGAATTGTGATAAATAATATGCAATCAACTTTAATATTTTAATTTGAAACTCTAGATTGCAAATCGGTTCCTAAAAAATCATTCAAATTATATTAGTTTAATGTATTTTAATTTAAAACTCTAAATGAATTATAAAACAAAGTAATGACTCTTCCTAAATCTGAGATTTTTCTAAATACCTAAAACGCTTTAGGAATTTAGAGGAATGACCTGACAGTGTTCTAAGTTTCTAAATAAACCAGGGCTTTCGAGAAAAGGTAATACCTGAATGGAGCATTTTCCTAAACACTCGCGTTTAGCTAATTTCCTGAGGTTTAACCAAAACCCTCAATTTTTTACTTACCTACGACATATACAAGGTATAACTTCGCAAAAAAATTCTAATACTTTTTATTGAAATGAAAAAATTACATCTGAAGGTTCGAATTTGTATTGAACATCTTTAAATCTACAATTGAACAGCCGCATCGTAGGACGGGATATAAAATATTTTTCGAAGAGTGGGATGAACCATAGCAGCGGCGCAGCAGGCATCCAGGTCTAGGCGTAGAAAATATTATTCTCCAATAAGACTTCTTTATATCAATTCAATATTGAAAAATTAATCAATGATTAAAAATAAATAAAAATAATGAATATTGGATTAGGCTTATTTTTTTAAATTAATTATACTTCCCATTAATTTTAAATTTCCATGAGGTTCATGATGCAAAAGTAATCGTAGGTGGCAGCACCGAACCGAGTACTAGACCCTCTGTCGGTGAGACACGAAAAAAATATGGTGCTAGGTGTACGGTTGCTTATAACAGAGATGAGGTGGGAGATTGCCGATCCCATACATTCAGTTTCGAGTTGTAGGGACTCGCCGCTAGGCGGCTACCGCTTGCTTGCGCAAGTCTT
>CAKNYM010050309.1:99523-180986 GCA_932195095.1 Andricus curvator
TACCCGTCTAAGGGATGTTTTTCGAGGCTAGGGGTGTATGCGGCGCCGATCCGATGGGGAACTTTTTTGGTATTCATTTCTAATGCCTTCAGGGACATGATTGTGAAGAAAAAAAAACTTTACCTTTTTTTTCTGGAAATCGACATTTTTCGAGCTAATTTCCCCGGACTATGTTGTAAAACTAATCCCTTGAATAACATTTTTTTATAAATAATGAATAAACATGTAAAAACAGTTAATATACTATTTTTCTTTCATTCACTTTCAACAACAGATATTCTGGAACTAATTTTCACAAAGAAGATACATAAAATATGCACACAATTGATAGTGTGAAGAGTATTTAAACAATGGTTAAACAATTAATTATTTTTAACAAAAAACGAGAAAAAAGTGTATTTGTAATGAACTACAGATGCATATATATCACCAAAATGCTCAAATACGGTCGCAGTAAATAATTTCCTGCACTGCAACTTCTTTTCTGGCATCATTAACGTAGCTTTACCCAAAATCGAAGTATATATTTTAAAAAAACTGAACACGAGTAATATGCCCTGAAAAATAGGTCAACAGTGATCAACTTTAGGAAGCCATAACTTATGGTCTATTAGGGCTATCCGGAACATTTTCCCGTAAAATTAACAGGTTCCAATGCACAGATACAAACTCCAGAATTCTGTTTTAGCCACTTTTTTGAAAAATTGGTTTTCTTTGAAGAGTCATAACTCGGCACCTATTGGAGATAGATGTTCTCTTTTTTCAACTTTCTCTACATTTTCTCAAGTTTAATTTCACTTTTGAACATTTTGCTCTAAAATACAATGGGGTGGGCCAGTCTACGAAAACATGACTTTTAGAACTGCTTTCAAGAATATTTCCGGAACGCGGCGTAGTCATTTCTAGCAAATTTAGAATTTTCATCAGAACCCTCAATAAACCGTTTTAACAAAAAAAGCGCTTTACCTACTTAATACGGTGAAAAAGTACTATACATGCCTGGACTAAAGAAGTTTCTCATATTTTTAATGATACGCCTTCGATGATCACAACCATTAGATTAGGGGGCATTCACAAATACGTCACACATTTTTCAAGAAATATAACCCCCACCCCACACCTATATTTCCAAAATGTAATAATGGGCCTTTTTTGTTTATTACGTTTCAATGCTTACATTTTTGAAGAAAACCGTGCCCATAACACAAAGAAGGAGGTACGGAAAATCATATCTTAAAGATTGGAAACTGGCTAAAAGAAAAGATGATAAATATGCCATAAATAAAAACTTTTTCCCAGTAAAATAAAAATAAATCATAAAAATTTGTTCGAGAATAACATTTTCAACGTCTAAACCTGGACGTCAGTCTGCTGCGCAGCTGCGAGTTCAATCTCGTTGCACTACGCAAAACAATAAAACCTTCGTACTTCATGAATAGCTAGTTCAATTGACGTAAAACTTTGCAGAAAACTTTCACGGATTCTAATGAACATTTCAACCTCTGGAAGTTTTTGATTATATAAACTTACGTCGACAGACTTTGCGACTGAAGATATATAAACGTTCTTTATGGACTTATCCAGAAAGAGATTAATAACGTTTTTTAATAAGAAAGAAGCTAAAATAAGATGCACAATAAAATTTCGTATAAAAGTATGTATTTAAACAATTAAAATTCAAAAATGTTTTCAAGCACTGCCACGGGGTTGAGTCCTCGTCAACTGATCACGGGAATTTTCGTGTCGGAATGGAATTTGGCTGTTATACAGTATATATGATTGCTTAATGATGGAAAAAAACCCCACGAAATATTTTTCGAAAATTAGAAAAAATGGCGGATTTGTGGGACTTTTAGTTTTTGGACAACTTTTTTTTTAAAATGACGTATCTTGGGTTCTAATTGACCGATTTAACTTTTCGACGTCTGAATTTACTTGCTTTAAGATACATTTCAAAATAAATGAAAAATTGAAAAAAAAAATTATTTTTTGAAAATTTTGTCAAAAAAATAAAAATAAGAAACGCGTTTCCCAAAAAAAGCCATTTTTTACTTTTTTTGTATATTTTGTCAAAGGAAGGTATAAGTGTGATCTACAAGCCCTGCTATTATTGGAGTGGGTTTGCCAGGAGTTTTCGATAACAAATTCAAATGTCAGGTCTTCTATGGCGCGGCGCTGCTCAATAAATAGATCACATAAAATTGCCTGTGGACAAATTAATTTTCAAATCACAATATTATATTAATTATATTTGAAATTTCTTTATAAATAAAAATTAATTTTTAATAATTTTATATTTCATAAACAAAATTACAACCAGAAAATTGTTTGACTTTTCAGAATACCGTTCGTTGTAGAATATTCAGATTCATTCAAAAAGATCTAGAATCAATGACAGAACTATTTAGAAATGTTTTTTAGTAGAACTGTAGAAGTTTAAACATTTATTGAATTTCTTATGAACAAATAAGTGGATGAAAATAATTTCGTGGGGATTAACAATGTTTGGTCACTTAATTTCAACTAAATTTTCACAATGTATACACAAACGGTGATTTATGGTCATTTGCGTCAAAAAATGGTATATATTTTCGCACAAATAGCTGGAACGGATAATTGTTTATAAAATTTGTTCATTATATAACAAATTATTTATTAATTTTTAATTAATCCAACTCACAAACCCCTTTTCTCTACACAGTGTAAAAATTTAGTTGAAATTAAGTGACTAAACCTTGCTAATCCCCACGAAATTATTTTCATCCACTTACTTGTTTATACAAAATTTAATAGAAGTTTAAACTTCTACAGTTCTACTGAAAAAGATTTCTAAATAGTTACAGTCATTGATTCTAGATCTTTTTCAATGAATATTAATATTTTATAACGAACGGTATTCTTAAAAGTCAAAAAATTTTCTGGTTTAATTTTGTTTATGAAATATAAAAGTATTAAAAACCTTTTTTTTAAAATGGGATGTGAAGCATGTATGCAGAATTTTATAATTTTTATTTTTAAAGAAATTTCAAATATGATGAACAGAACTGTGGTTTGAAAATTAATTTGTCCACAATTTTATTTGCCCTACTGAGCCGCGCCGCGACATAGAAGACCTGACATTTGGATTTTTTTCTCGAAAACCAGAAGTAAACCTACTCCAATAATTTCAGGGCTTGTAGATCACAATTATACCTTCCTTTGACGAAAAAATAAAAAAAAAGGAATTTTTTGGCAAAGACGTTTTTCATTTTTATTGTTTTCACCAAATTTTCAAAAAAAAATTGTTTTTAATTATTTTTTTAATGTATCTTAAAAAAGTAAATTTAGATGTCGAAAAGTTACCACGAAGCAATCATAAAGCCTAAATTACAGCCAAATCCCATTCCGACACGAAAATTCTCGTGATCAGTTGACGTGGACTCCAACACGGGTCTTCCCACTCCTCAAAAAATATTTTATAACCCGTTCTACAATTCTGATGAAAAACGAAAAAAATACAAATTTTCAAATTTAAAATCAAATCGATAGATTTTACTGAATTAATTTTACTTTTATATCATAGTGTGAGCAAAATAAACGTGCATCAGGAAACATCTGGGCGTCCGCATGAAAACGGCCCTTATGGTTGTTTCTACATAAGGAGATATTCGTGTTTTTCTAATTTAGAGTCAAAATTATTATTTTCAAGTTTGAGTGGGGGATACGTTTTTCTCGAAAAACAGTTTTCTGAAATTTGATCTTCAAAAATGCTTCGGCGCACCGTTTTTAACCTGAAGGGTTTTCCTTCGGCTTAAAATGACGGCAATTTATCCGGGTATATGATTCCATACATAACTCCATACTAACCATAAGGGCCGTTTTCATGCGGTACTAAGCTATGTTACAGAGTTTTTTATGATAGCAAAAATGCAATACTAATCCATTTATTATAAAAAGAGTAAGTTGTTTTGTCCTCACGCGGTTGAAAAATAGGTTTTCACATATTGTACTCATGCAATATCAAGGGCATTCCAGGTGACGTTTATCAACAAACAAATGTGATTAACACAATAATATGAAATGTACAGGACTATTTGAGGTTATAGAAATGAGTGCACAATAAAGTTATTTATAAAGGAAGAATCTTAGAACTTTCTTGAAAAAGAAACTCGAAATGTAAAAACAGGTATTATCTAGAAGGAAATTCTATTGTCACACAGGTGGGTAAACGCATTTACTTATGTTACGTAGCTGTGCAAAAAAAATTTTAACTCAAAACAGAAGAGGAGACAACCATGTTAGTATTGTATCAAAAGTACTTACCATTTTTATAGATCTTTTACCATCCATAAGTAGGATTCTGGAAAGAGCCTCAGCTTTGTTCAACTTCCAACATCAGGAAACAAACGCCTAGTCATGCTAAGGCCGTATCTTCCAATGGCATCTGTCAAACGTAAGATTAATGATGGTAAAATGCTGGTTTCCCATGAAAACATTGATATCCTAGCTAGGTTAAATTTTTATTAGAATAAATAAAAGCTACAACTGCATGATTTTTTTTGTTCAAAATGAAATTTACTATCAAATCAAGAATTATTTTATCTTCATTTCGTTTTCATTTTTAATTTGTTTTGAAATTACCAAAACGTCTCCAATCGTGTCTTTGGCCACGAACAGTGACATATAAGACCGCTGTCTCTACTGTCAACAGTGGAATAGGAGATAGAAAGAGAAAGAAAATCGAGGAACTCTACGTGTCTTTTTCGAACATCTCTGGCTGGGCCACTGACGCTCACTAGGAGGCGCTCGAGAATTTACATAAGTACGGAGGGTCCAAAGACAATGTGGCAACCTAGTGTCATTCTTTCTGATTGGCTTAGTTTTCTCATAGATATTTTGGTATATATAAATATACTACCTATAGAAAAACTGAACGTAAAATGGTGGCATCCGTTCGCAAAATGGCGGCATCCGGCTAGGTTGCCACACTGTCTCAGGAATCTGGACCCTCTGTACTTATGTATACAGAGGGTCCAGAGACAGTGTGGCCGTAGAGGGATCCCTCTACGCTGTGGCAACATAGCCGCATGCCGCCATTTTAAGCACTGGTTATCTATAGTGTAATATATATATATATATATATACATATATAGGGTGTCCCAGACTCAAAACGTCAAATCACTAGCTAGTGACTTCTAGCGACAAAAATTTTGTGACGAATGTAGCCGCCTTTATGATTGCGTTATTTCGCGTTCCCACGGTTCCACTTGTTCCACGAAGTACTACAAGGAGACCGCACGCCTGTGGCGGAGATGGTGATAAACAGCCCACAAGCGCGATCGCCTGTCCTCGGATTTTTATTTCTTCCCAGATGAGAGCGCCACATGTGGCAAATTGAGGAATTACGATTCCTATAGTAGCAGAAGACAATTTAGTTACAAATTTTCTCTGAAGAGGCGCTCTCATCTGGGAAGAAATACAGAGGGTCAAGAGCATAATATAATATAATATATTTAAAAATATCTATGAGAAAACTAAGCCAATCAGAAAGAATGACACTAGGTTGCCACACTGTCTCTGGACCCTCCGTAGGAAGAAATCTCGCTATGGAGAAAATCGGAGGAAAGGCGCCAGTGAAATACATGGTGTACGGTCTCCTTGTAGTACTTCGTGACTTGTTCATTGTTGTCTGTGAACTTGTAACACAACCAACAATATTTCAATATTGTCGATTCCTTTTATTAAAATAATAAGGAAAGTGACAAAATGTTTGTCTTTGTTTCGTCGGTTTGCGTTGTGCGCGACGCAAAGCAAATATCTTTGCGCAAAGCATCAAATATTTTCTCGATGTCCCATGATGGCGCAAAACTTAGCACCGTATTTTCATAGCAAATGAAAAATACACTCCCAGTAGCTCTCATGCAAAGTACGTGCCGCCATTGGTTATTCCATTGTATCGCTGATATAAATTGCAGTTTTGCGCCATCATGGGACATCGAGAAAATATTTGATGCTTCTTCGTCGCACACAATGTAAAACCGACGAAACAAAGTTCTGTCAAAACATAAGGGCGGCTACATTCGGCACAAGATTTTTATTGCTAGAAGTCACTAGCTAGTGATTTGACGTTTTGCGCGTTACGCAGGGTTGGTCAGTTACGCGTAACTCGAGTATTTTCTACGTATAATACGTTTTTGACGTTATATACGTCAAAAACCGTCGAAATCAGTAGAAAACCGTAGAAAACTCCTGTAAGTTACGTTTTCAAGATGGCCGACTTGTAAAATCAGTGTTGACAAGTACATAACCTCACTTTTGAAATATAATAATTATTAATAATTCTGTTGAATGCGTTATAGTAATTGAAAATAATAATTATGTCTGTGCTGGAAAGAAATATCCAACATCATAATGCAGTCCCATGGAAGAATTTGTTCTTTGAGCGGAAGAAGGAAGGACAGAAAGCTTTCGCAAAGTGTCTTCTGCGACAAGATGTTAAAAAATACTAGTTTAAAACGTCTAGAAAGCCACAGGTATGTAAATAATTGTTGATTCTTTCGATAATAATTATTCTGGATCATATTGAATAATATTATATATGTAATTATGCAGGGTCTCCCTAATTATAACCTCAAACTGCTTAAACATTTATTCAAATTCAAGGAATCTTTAAATATTGGCATTTGGCGCGAGATTCACGAGCGAACATGGCGATCACGACCCACAAGAAAAATAGGTTATGAGAAGTATTTTTCGCATTTTTCGATATGGACGCATGCGCACTGAAAGTTTCCATTTGGACGTAATATACGTCAAATCACGTAGAAAACTAGAGATGTAAGATACGTAGTAATATACGCGTAGAAAACCACGTATAATACGTTACCAACCCTGGCGTTACGCCGAGTTTTGCGCTGCACTGCTTTCATCTGCCATGGAAGTCCACCATGATGGTGGACTCCCATGGCAGATGAAAGCAGAAACTCATGAGTGAAAGAAACGGATAGATTTATTTGTCTCTGTCACTCTCATGAGTTACTGCTTTCATCTGCTATGGGAGTCCACCATCAAGGTGCTTTTACGCCTCGGCATGCATGCTTGCGCGCACGCATGCATTTACAAGCGATCATTCAAACCTTCGATAAGTCTAGTAATATTGCAGTAATTCTATAGCAATATTTTACATTAGAAGAAAATTACTAAAAGATAACTGACATATTAGTAAATTGTAATGGTATAGGTTGATTTGCGTTCTAAGTTTTGATAGATGGCGTTGAGGGCGCCAATGAAATATGGCCGCCGCTTCAAATCTTGGCGCAAACGAAATTTGTGAAGGGGACGAACGCAAGTTTATAACACTTTTTTATAATTCTAATGATTTCAATGAAACCCAATTTATTTGGGGAATTTCGACCAGAATTTAATAATTCTTGAGGAATTATTTTAATTTTAAGAGTAATTATTTTCCCACTCTCAATAATGATAAACGAGAATTATAATATAAGAAATGCGTATTAGTCATATTTATCTGTAGAAATTAGTCGGCAAACTAGAGGAGGTTTGAGTGTATTAGAAATAAGGAACGTGTGATCTAGATTGTAATTAGATAGTAAAGAGCGAAAACAAAGCCGCTAGAGTTCAAAGGGTGTCGGCGCCGCGCTGTCGTGGCGGGAACCTTTGAAGGAGCGAGTTTGGTGCTCGTAAACATGTCATGGTTTTAATGAAGTATGAGATTTTAGGACGATTAATCGAGAACTGACACTCAATGAATTTAATGTATAATTTTATTAATGCTTATTAATAAAAACAAGAATTGTGACTTTTCTTTGAAAACGTGGATTCAAATATTATTAAATAAAATTGCTAAATTTGTGAACTATTGTGAACAATTAACAAATAATAATTATAATTCAAACCTAAATAAATATTGACTTTTTCTCTAAAATCATGTTTTGTTATTGGATAAAGTTCCGAATAGGTGAACCCTCCGATTTTGTTGAAACCACGTATATACTCACGTATTTTGATGCGCTGATTATGAAAATCATAGTGAAAAATGGCGACAAGGACGTCTTCATGATAAAAACCATAAAAAAACCCCATACAAATTGTCATTTTTTTTCTTTATCTCAGTAAAAACAAAGAATTTTGAAAAAGGTTTCAAACAAAAGTTCTAGCATAAAAACATTATTTTTCAATAAAAAGAGGATTGCGTTGGAAATGCGGGAAAGGAGGCGAGCGTAACCGAACGCATTTTCGTAACTAGTCAGTATATACATACCCCACCCTCCAACTTAAACCTGGAAAAGGAAACGAGCATGACTCAACAAATTTCCGTAACCAGTCAATAAATGCCCCCCCTCCCGCAACTTAAACCTGGAAAAGGGGACGAACGTAACTGAACCCATTTTCGTAAGCAGTCAGTAAATGCGTAGCCCCCCCCCCCCCTACTTAAACCTGGAAAAGGGGGCGAGCGTGACTGAACACATTTCCGTAACAAGTCAGTAAATGCGTAGCCCCCCTTCCCCCCACTTAAACCTGAAAAGGGGACGAGCGTGAGTGAACACATTTCCGTAACCAGTCAGCAAATGCGTAGCCTCCCCACTTAAACCTGGAAAAAGGGACGAGTGTGACTGAACACATTTCCGTAACCAGTCAGTAAATGTGTAGCCTCCCACTTAAACCTGGAAAAGGGGAGGAGCGTGACTGAACACATTTCCGTAACCACTCATCAAATGTGTAGCCCCCACCCCCTCAACTTAAACATAGAAAGGGGGACGAGCGTGACTGAACACATTTCCGTAACCAGTCAATAAATGCGTAGCCCCCCCCCCACCACCACTTAAACCTGGAAAAGGGGGCAAACGTGACCGAACGCATATCTGTAACTGTTTTCTTGCTTTTATTGTTTTTCCAACGCAATCCTCTTTTTCTCGAAAAAGAATGGTTTTAGGCAAAAAGTGTATGATACAAGAAAGATGTATTTTTATACTAGCCGCACACACTGTCTCTGGACCCTCTGTACTTATCGAGCGACATATGCGCCCATGTGAGATCTGGGGGAACTAAAATTGCGAGCTACCGTGCGGACGGGATATTTAAATTTGAAATATTGTACATATTAATGTTGTCAATAATTTGTAATACCGTTTATTGATACTATTACATACAGCATTTGAAGTACACAATAACGTCAATTAATGGAGTTATATATATTTTTAATTATTGCTATTCTTATAGAACTATTGTTAACGAATTATCTTCTCTCTCGTCGCTCGTTACAAATTCCAAAAGGCATTGTCTCACTTCCTTCTAATTAAAAAATAGAATAATAATATAATAAAGTAAGTACAAATTGTTATTTATGTAGATACACTACCGTCGAAAATTGTGCGCACGGCACTTTTGAGCGCTATTAAAAATCACTGCTGAATTGGAACCACGATATTTCGGTGAAAAAAAGAGATATGGAATTTTTCAAAAAACAGTTGGACTTTTAGCACGACCTAGGGTTCTCGGCCGAGAACCGTGAAATATACTACTTCATGGTTCAATCTAGTAATGAAAATTAAACTTCAAAGTACAAAAAATTATAATTTAAAAAATCTTATCTATCGTTTATAGAAACATGAGTGTATTAGAAATTATAATAAAATTTAACAAAAATATAAACATAATTATCTTTTTGAGGGTATTACTCTCAAAATTCAGTTTATTTATTAACATCATATCAGTGCTTCTGTCATTATTAATTTTTCATTATTTATTCCAAATATTTTTTTTCGGTGTGCCTAGGCATTACACTAATAATTATTATATTCGGAAGTGCGGTTTTTCTGTAGCGATATATGTCAAACTTTTCTAACCCTAAACAATCTTTCTACTGTTTTACCGTCATATTTTACGAAAAACGAGAAATCCAGCGCTCGACTTCGTAGTACGGCGAGGGCAGCACCTCGATATGGCAGAAAGTGTGATGTCCTCTATATATATATAGTTCCCCCACTCTGCCGCATCTAGGCTTATAATATCTTTGATAAAAGTATCCATCCCAGCAAATATTAGGACTGGGTTCAAGAATTTGAATGATGCTACGTTTATGAATCGGTAGTGGAATAGATTATTAGTTATAGGATAAAGAGGATCATGAACATTGATGGCCCCATGGCCGGGAATTTTCATATAATTTCTTAGCCGCAGATCTATATGCAAACAAAATGAGAAAATATTTATTTTGGAAAAATTGAAACGATCCGATGAATTTAATCATTCGATTTCAGAGGGGGGCAAATCAATACTTTGCCCCTCCCTGATCGATTTATAGGGGGTGGGGGGTATTGCCTCCTGTGCCCCCTAGGGCTCCGCCGCCTCTGGTGACGTCCATGTTGAAGTTACATACACTTACTATAAAAAACGCGTGGCGAGGGGAGGGGGGATTGTCCGAAAACGAGGGCGTAATACTTGAACGGGCCCATATGTTGGTAGCAAAAGGCTAGCTAACGAACTTGACCTGTCTTTTTTGACCAAAACAGAGTGTAACGACGAAAATTTTAATTAGAAAATTCCTTCGAAAGTCATCGGGCCGTCATACTCCAGACAAATAGCCAGGCACACCTGTTGGTAAAAACTAATTTTTCTGACTCAGGGTGCCTTAAAACGTCGAAAATTGATGAAAACTGGATAGGTTTGAATTGAGATGAATCTAATACCTTTCATCATAAATGATGAGAATGTAAAAAATAATTTCCAGTGCCATAGAGATTTATAGCCTAATATAGAAAAATTGGATTTTTGTCCCACTCTGAAATAAAAAATTGTCTTAAACATTCCCTGTTGGTCCAAGAAGTTGTAAATCTTCCAGCAGTTTGAGTGAGTTGGAGATAGGAACTAGGCTAATGTAAAGTAATGTAATGTAATTTGTAGAGCTGCACGGAAAAAATTTATCCGTGAAGAAGTCACGAACTTGTAGCTAGGTCTCGGATACGAGATAAAAAGAGGAAAAATTTTATTTGTGCGATTTAATTTTATATTAATTTATAAATTCGCAACTCAGACGATTCGAACCTCGAACACTGCTGACTCACCAGTTTCTAAAACATAAACCAGGAGTGCGTAAACACGCGCAGCCATCGAGGCCAAACAAAATAGTTATTATAAAACTTCTAGCCACTCATCCGACGAGCTCGAGGCACACATACGAGCGCACACACGCACCGCGCGTGTGTGCGTGGGCCACGTACAGGGAGACTTAGTTTCGAGTTCCCAGATTTGTCGGGCAAGCTCGTGAGTGCTTTGAGAATCTTTTCCCAACCACTCGTAATATTTTTGTAATTATTCACGTAAAAAAAAAGTGATGAACCGTTTTAGAATTTTCACATCGAGTTCGTCAATCTTTCTCAAAGTTCGCAGGTTATTTACGAAAATACATAAATATCCGATGAATTTTTCTCATATCCGAGACCTAGCTACTAGTTCGTGACTTTTTTACGGATAAATTTTTTCCGTGTGTAGTGATTTATAGGCCAATATAGGAAAATTCGAATTTGAACTCTAACTTGAAATTTAAAAGCGACTCTAGGTAGAATTCACATTGTCACTGAACCGGAATCAATCAATTGTAAAATACATATTATCAGTGGTCGTACCCCATATTTGTCGAAAAAAACCCACGATTAATCGAGAAATTTTCTACTTTTCGAAACTTTACTCTAGGCGTAGATTCATGATAGCAAAGTAATAACTAAACTAGCGTTGACCTACGATGGTGGATTATTTCTAACTAAATTTCAGGACAAAAGACTGATACATATATCAATAACATATAAGAATGTATCATATATTTTTTAATGATATACAAGTACATCTTCATTTCGTGCTATGATAGTGATGTTAGACCGTCATTTTACATACAATAAATATTGTTAAATATTTTACCAAATGTTAAAGAAAAACAATTTTTCTTTATACCTCGGTCGAAAGTACGCAACTTTTGCACCTATTTTAGGGCAGAAAGTTAAAGATTTGTGCATCGGTAATGCCGCACATACGCCCTCTGTAACAGCGGAAGCAAAAATTTTTTTGATTTGCTCCGATACGTGAAGCTGCTCTTATTACCCCGACTGTCATCAATCATTTGTTATTAAGTGTATTTTGTTTACGCTGCTCATTTATAATTTATAGTACTGAGATATCGTTTGAAAGTGACGTGTCTAAAATTTATCAACTTTGTATGTATGTATGTATGTATACCATTAAGCCATTTCCCTTTCAGGGTAGGCGTGACACTACCCGATTCGGGTAGTGTTTCTAGGTGGATAGTTTCTAGTAGTAAATAACTACAAGTGTGGGCTCACCACACCCACGATGTGCCAACAGCACTCAGTTTTCTCGAATGGTCACCCATCCAAGTACTAACCGCGCCCAACGCTGCTTAACGTCAGTTATCTGACGAGAACTGGTTTTTTCAGCGTGGTATGGCTGTTGGCCATATAACTTTATTTAATTAAAATATCAGTTAATAAAATGATCTCAAGTAATTTTTTATTTTTTTTATTTGATGCCTGCCCCCCCCCCCCCCCCCCCGCCCCGGCGCCCAGGGGGGGGGGGGGGCGGCAGGGGGGGGGGCAGGCATCATTTTTTTCGATACAATACATTTTAATTTCATATTTTTCCTTCGTACTTTCGACCGGCTATAAAGAAAAATAGTATACACTACACGGGCAGAAGTTTGAGAGCCCTGAACTGCGTGCCGTGATGCCCTCGGCTTCGCCTCGGGCATCATGGCGTGCAGTGCAGGAATCTCAAACTTTCTGCCTTAATAGTGTAATATACTATTACCTTATATTATTAACTTTCATTTTTAAATTTATGTTTTAGATACTTTATCACTAATAAAGGTAAGAACATAGAAAGTCACTTTTACAGGAACATGGAAACAATCACAGTATAAATATTATAAAATTCGTCAGCCTGTTACGTACTTTTGATCACGTAAATACTATTTTAATACTTTTCTTGTGAATACTGAACTTACTGTTCGTACTTTTCATAGTATTGTTGGCGCAATGCCGTCTCTTTACAATATATATAAACTCTTTATATAGTTATCAAATAAAAAGGTATAGGCATCTTCTTCAGTAAATGGTCCTGGTTCCTCGGTTTCCTATCGGCGTAGAGATTCCCAACTGTCATTCTACGAAGCGTCGTATTTGGAGGTTCGAACGTTTGACAACATTTTGATTATTGCGCTCCTTTGATATAATCATTTCTCAATAAAGCACCAATAATCGTCAGCATAATCATTCAATTCCGGGTTTTCGGTTTGATTCTGTTAACATTGCTGATGGCTCGCTCGCATTGAGCAATTGAATGGGGAATAGATAATGCCTCCAGAGCAAACTTCGGCAGTATGTGCAGATAAGGCTCGCCTCCCAAATCTTCGTATTTGGAAACCTGAAACATAAATGTGAATAGTGGTAAAGAAATGAGTAATATCATAAGTCATTACGCTAGTACATGTACTAATTGTTTATTGATTACTTGTCATATTTTTATAAATCGTAATTGCTCTGAGAAAATAACAAATTACATTAAGCCCATTTTATCCCAAAAAAACGTCGACTTCGGTTTCTTCAGTTACTTCGTCCGGAAATTTCATCAGCGGCATCTGTCTCCATTTGACGTGCAATTGTTGAAGCTTTAGATCATCGGCGGGGCGAACTCTTGGTAGTTTCATCGTTAGAAGAATTATAGAAGGCGTCAAATCCCTCTCCGACGTGGACAAAGCTCGTTCTGGCGTCAACAACGCTATCGAAGACAGTAGTGGGTCTTCGAAATCGTATCTCTTTCGTATATGGATGCACCCGGTGATGAGAAAATCTCGGCAGCGCGTCTGGAAGTCAGCGATGTGATCGGGATGGCGTACCACTTCTTCGTTTTCCATTTGCTTCATTACTCCTACAACCAAGTAGAAGTTCGAGATCGGTATAAACTCTTCCGAAGCTGCTGGGTTCACGTTTTGCAAAGTTGTTCTGGCTTTATAGCTTCGGTTTAAGTATCAGCCCAGAAGATCTTGGTAGGCCATACTTGTAACAACGACACTTTCAGATTGCAAGTATTTTTTGAGGTTTGTAAACTTAGGCAAGGCCCACTGTAAGAGCAGGTAGTATGCTTTCATAAAAGGATTATGCAGCTGTTTGTGAATCTCCTCAGCGGCCAGGAACCTTTCGTTGAGGTGCTCGTAATCAAAGAAAAGCCGCAAGGCATCCCACTGTTCGATGATTTGGTCCACGACGGGCCCGAGTGACAACCAGCGAGTCTGTGACGGATGCAGCATTTTATGAACTTCGAGATTCAAAAACATTTAAAATTAAACAAGCTTGTACGCAAAGATGTAAGGAATGGAACAAGCATTTCATAATAACGATTCCGAGGAACATTTCGTGAAATCGAGGGGCCACAGAATTTTAACTGCCCATCATCGTATTACTTTTTTAGTAGCTCCAATAACGTTTGTAACAACTCATGTGGCCTTCGTCCTTTTCAGCTTCAACGATTGTGCAATTTTTGAGTCACCGAACGAATTCTTCAAGGACACAATTGGATCTCAGCCCGTTGAACCTTATTATCATAAGGAGCGACGAATTTCGTAACTGTTTTCTGAACTTCTGTGCAGACGTCAGTATAGCGTTCTAGGTGTTTTGCGCTTTCCTCATGTCGTTTTATAAGGGTGAGTTCAGATTTTAGCGTTACATCGCCGAGTCGCTCTAAATGGGCTAGAAGTATCGGGGACCAGTCATCGACGAAACTCCGGAATTTTTTCCCACTGTGATCGATGTTTTGCCTTCGATATTGTTTTACGAGACTTTTTATTTTTCTTCTGAGAGACTTGTTACTGTGATTACAACGGTTCTTTGCCGAAACAGGGTCAACCTCGCATTCCTCGTCGCCCGAGATATTCGACTCGGAAGTTTTGCCGTCCATATAATCTGAATCCAGCGCTGTTGTTATCGAAAATCACCTGAGGTAACGAAGTATCAGAATTGCACTGGTATCCTAACATAGGCATGTAACAATTCGACTGAGACTTACCTGAAATTGCAGGGGCTATCATGACAGAACGCTTAACCTTGATATTTTAATCTATTCTTTCAAAATTCAACTCAGCCGGCCGGTTTGACACAAACGTGACTCTCGTCAAGGAGTAGATGCGCTTGACGTAGAATACACGTAGAGTGCAGAGTCGACTGTTCTCACGTGTCATAGCCTTATCGCGTTTCGAAAACTCTCTTTCTATCGTATATAGCAGATTGAGAGGGTCCGATGATGTTTCAACGAGAAGTAATACTTATCGTTTCAAAACGATAAGTACGATGAAACATGAAAGTTTGCGAATTCGAATGGAACTCTGTTTCTATCCTGAGGTATTAAAAAGAGAGGTCTGTTCGATTTCGAATACTTTCACGGCATCGGAGTCCCACTGCAGCTACCTCTAGCGGCGCCTTTCTGACAACTTATAGGATATTAACAATACCGACGAATACTAATGTAGTGGCGTATCCGTGCTTGCGAGTTGTGTGACGTATTGTACAACAAGCGTCTAGTCCCTGACTGGCAACTTTTACGCCCATGGGATCGTAGTAGGTCTCTGGCGCGGCGCGCGCAACTCCCTACTAGTAGAAGCCAGGAGATGATTTTGAAAATCAAAAAAAAAGTTTTCAATTCTACATAAATCTTTCAAATTGAAGAAATATCAAATGTAAATTATAAAATTTACAGAATATTTAATTGTAAAACTCAAAAATTGCGGAAATTTTCGGAAATTCTGCGGAAACTCGGAAATTTTTGTAATTTGAAAATATAGAATTGTAGATTATTCAATTTTCAAAATTTATATTTTAAGGTTATGTAATCTTAAATTTTTGCTTGAAAAGTTCAATTTTGAAGATTTATAATTGAAAATTCTTCAACTTAACGATTTGAAATTTAAAATTATTTATAATTTTAAACATTTTTCACGCCTCCTCAAAACTAAAAATGTGTCAAGGACATCAGTTTTTTTTATTCTACTTTTTTGGTGCATTTTACGTTAAACGTCCAAGAGCAAAAAAAAGTTCACAAATTTCCGAACATTTTCAAAAAAAGAAGAATGTTCTAGCATGAATAGTTTTGAAGTTATGGCGTCTTAAAGATGTTTTTCAGAAAATTAACGTCAAATATTTTCCATTTCGAATAATATCTTGTCCTCTATGCATCCTACATGAAAATTGAATGAAAATATATTAAAGCAGATTAAATTATCTTTTAAACTAAAAAAAAAAATGATTCTAGCTCTTACAGAACATTAGTTATAGCCTCTTATATTTTGCATGACATTAGCCAATGAAAAATTCATTGGGTTGTTGCACTGGAACGAACCAGTTACAATAATTCGATTATTCAGTTTGTAAAAAGATTTCCACAAAAAGCAGCCTGCTATAAGAGACTATAACTGATGTTCTGTAAGAGCTAGAATCAATTATTTTTTTTAGTATTGAAGATAATTTAATCTGCTTTAATCTATTTTGATACCATTTTCATGCAGGATGCACAGGAGACAAAATATTATTCGAAAAGTAAAAGATTTAACTTTTTTTTACTGAAAAATATCTTTAAGGCGCCATAACCAGAGACCCGATCCCATGAGGCGTAAAAGTTGCCAGTCAGGGACTAGACGCTTGTTATTGTACAAGCCCCACCACTAAACTTATCATACAAAAATAAGATCTTACTCGATCGAAATTTCCGTACAATTACCGTACTTTGTTGTACGGTAATCGTAAGTCGTACATTACTCAAAATTACCGTACATGTACGATAATTACCGTACGTCTGATAACACTGGTGAAATGTTTTAGCTTGACTTTACTCTCATGTTCCTTCACACGTTGGCTCACCGCCCTCCCGGTTTCTCCAATATAGACTTTGCCACAAGAACAATGGATTTTATATACTCCCGGATCACTGAGATGTGCCTTTTTTATCTTCAGGCTTGTTTAGAAGTAGATGTTGTGTTTGTCGAGAATTCTTCCTATTTGTTCTGTGATACCTTGAATGTAGGGTAGGATGGTGGTCATTTTTCTTTCTCTTTCATTAGTAGGTTGCGTTGACTTGTTTTTTTGAGTGTATTTTCTCATTGCTTTATCAATTTGTTTGTTTGTGTAATCGTTTTGTGTTAGGATCTGTTTAACATTTTGTAGTTCCTTTTGTAAGTTATCTTCATCTGTTATGGAGGCAGCTCTGTATACAAGGGAGTTGATGCCTGATTGTTTTTGAGATGGGTCGTGGTGGAAGGAGGCATGTAGGTATCTGTATGGGTGCGTTTTCTGTAAACTTCATGTCCTAATGTGTTATCAAATCTCTTGTAAACTAGTACGTCCAAGAAAAATAATTTTCCGTTTTGTTCAATTTCCATGGTGAACTGGATATTAGGGTGTATTTGATTGATGAAATCGAAGAACTTGTGTAGTTCATCTAGTCCATGTCTCGAGATGACTCCAGATGATTTTAGTTTCTAGATTTTTCATCTAGAAAGCTCCTGAGGTTCGTTCGTAGAATTGGTTATTGAAAGAGAAGTAGGTATTAGTGAGACAGTGTTCTATCACAGGTGTGAGATTGGAGGGAAAGTTTGCAAAGGATTTAATAATATCGATTGTATCATTGATTGGTACTTTCGTAAAGAGAGATACTACGTCGAAACTCACTAGGATGACTTGGGGTAGAATGTGAATCTGTTGTATCTTTCTGATGAAGTCAAAAGAGTTTTGGATGTGTGTGATAGAGTTTCATGTGAAAGGATTCAGTTTTTTGGTCTGAGTGGAATGTTGTTTTTGTGGATTTTTGAGAGTCCGTGAAGTTTTGGAGAGATGGGATTAGTAGGTATTAATTTAGATATTGTTTCGCTGTGAAGTTTTGAGTCTTTTAGAAGGGTTTTTGTTCTGCTGACTATTGTTTTTGTGGGTTCTTTTTTAAGTTTTGTATATGTATCGTCAATTAGAAGGTCCATGATTTTGTTTGTATAGTCTTCTTTATTCATTATTACTGTTGTGTTGCCTTTGTCTGCGGGTAATATTATGATGTCTTTATTCTGATTGAGTTATTTAATTGCTGTTTTTTCTCGTTTTGTTAAGTTTGAGGAGGAAGTTGGGCTTACCGTAAGTTGTTGGCCGTCCTACGCCGTATGTCATTCGCTTTTTCGGATGGAAGGGTATATATTGTGGATTCCAAATTACTGATGATTTCTTCTTTCGGGATTTTGGAGGGAGCTACTGCAAAATTATGTCCTTTAGATAAGGCTGAAATCATTTCATTGCTGAGAGGATGGTTAGAGATATTTTTTACTGTGTTAGTTAATGGTGCGTGCCTTACTGAAAGTAATTTGTCAAATTTTATTTTTTGTTTTTGAGTGCAACAATCTTTAATCCGTTGGGATTGGTCAAATGATATGCGGTCCAGTGTAGACCAAATGTCAAATCTGAGGGTGGCGTCCCATGGCAGCGTCAAACTTGGCGCAAAACGCAAAACCGTCAATCACCAGACATTACAGCCAATGACTGTGTTTCTGTGGATTACTAGGAGAATATCATTGGTCGAAATAGCTGGTAATTTGACGCTTTGCGTTTTGCGCCAAGATTGACGATGCTATGGGACTCCACCCTGCGAGTGTTTGATAGGAAAAAGTGAAGTTTTAATAGTTTTTTGGATGTAGTGTGCAAGGCAAATTTGGTATGTTGTAATCTTTCTTTCAAGAGAAGCAAACTTGTTTTATGGAGAATTGATTTGGATTTAGATGTTCCCAAATGGGTTTTTAACTGTAAGAATTTTGGGACGATGTTGTTGTCCCTACACCGTTTTAAGAAAGCTAAAGTCCCACCCATGGGGCGCTCTGGCCAATCACAGGCGTTGTAGAGAATACACACATATATATATATATATATATATATATATATATATATATAAGAACAACATAACCTGAAACTTCAGTTTCAGGTCAGCCCTGAAGAAGTGAACTGCAATGTTCACGCAACGTCGTAAACATTCATAGTTTCGCACACGATTGAAACTCGAAAAAGCTTTAAATTTTAAATTTATTATCATGAATCATCGTGAAAGCATTAAATCTATTATAAAAGGATTATGTATTTATAAAGACGCAAAAACTCGTGCTTCATGTCTGTTTTCCATATTTATAAAAAATTAAAACAAAACAAAAGAATCCCTAACCTCTCAATGCAATATCACGTGGCTTGTTTTAGAAAAACTTCACGGAGTTTTTTGTGCCATCTGGGAACAGTCTCAACTCTGCAGTACTATAACTACGCATATTTTCGACATCTCCATTTTTCTATAAACCGCTAAAACACAAAAACTTTATTTTGGCGCTTGGCACAATGGCCAGCTCCTAGACTAACGGGACAGAGCATCCCGCACTACTATTTATTATGTCTACACAACAAGACACCTGGACGTCTTTTGATTTCTATTGTCACGATCATCGACATCAAGTTATATCGATCATCGGGTAATGAAAATTACAGAAGAAAAGATATGGGAAGTCCAAAGTGGATTTATGCCAGGAAGATCGTGTACAGATCAGATATTTGGTTTAAGACAGATCACAGAAAAAAGCTTAAGAGTAGGAAAGAAAGTTTTCTGTGTATTTGTTGACCTAGAAAAAGCATTTGACAAGGTAAATAGAAGTAAACTTTGGGAAGTCCTCAATGAGTACGGAGTCAATGGATGGCTCCTACAAGTAATAAAATCAATATATCCAGGTAGTAAAGCGAGTGTAAGAGTAAATGGGAAACTGAGTGACTGGTTCGATATTATACAAGGCGTGAAACAAGGATGCGTTATGTCCTCATGGCTATTTATCATATTTATGGATAAGTGTCTAAGAATGGCCCTCTTCGACGAAGAAGGTGTAGATCTCGAAACAGTGAAAGTATACGTGGGTTAGCTTTCGCGGATGACAAGATTATTATGGCAGAATCAATCGAGGACTTGCAAAGAATGTTGAATAAACTTAATACAAGCATGAAGAACATGGGCCTTAAAATTAACGTAAATAAAACAAAAACCATGGTGTTTGAAGGAAAAACTGAGAAAACAATGGCATGAAACCTCTTCGCACAATATGCGGAAAAACACTGAAGGACAAAGTCCGAAACGAGATAATCCTCAAAGAAGGTGATGCAAAAGAGGCAATAGTTGACACATGGGAATGAAATCAGTTAAGATGGTTCGGACATGTTGAAAGAATGAAAGATGAACGACTAACGAAACAAGTGTATAAAGGTAAAGTAAATGGCAGAATGCCCAGAGGTAGACTGCCAAAAGAATTGTTAGAATCTGTGAATGAGACACTAATCCGAAGAGATATAAGAAGCCGTAGAAACACGAGAGCTTGCATGAAAAAATGCATGGACGTGAAGGAAGCTAGAGTAGTATGCCAGGACAGAAAAGTGTGGCGACAAATAGTTTGTAAACAGAGTGACAAAAGAGTGAATGACGCCTGAAACAAAGACCTTGGATACTAATGGGCCCAAGTGGGGAACCACACATAACAATGTTCTGAGACTCTTCACTTGGGGTGATCGCTAGAGATTGATCAGCAACCTGGGTCGGGGCAGTGGTGCGGAATGAACGTGTCATTTGAATAAATAACACGAGAATTCCAGATCAATCTAAAATATCTATACCTCACACCTATATACCTATCTACCTATACCTATATACCCACCTTCACACTAATATTTTCCAACCGAGCAAGTCACGACTACCCCGGAAGGGAAATGGCTTAATGGTATAGTAATAATAATAATTGGATCTACTTGAAACGTTGTATCTAGGGGTTTTCGAGGGCGCTGTTTTCGAATCTGGAGTCAAAGTTAAACAAATCATTTGGTTGATTCATTATGGAGGATGAAAGCGTTAAAAAATATTCACAAAAAAATTCGACACATACAATGAAATACTTGTGTCCTCAGTTAGCCTATAATAATACTAGTTACCAGGGTCTATCAGGAGGAGATTGAAGTGCGAGTATAAAAATGTATTTGGTTTTTGTTTCTTTTTTTTTATGAATTTTTATTTATTTTTAGTGTTTTTTTGGGTCTAATTTTGACTTATAAACATTGTAGTGTTTGGGGTGCTTTCTGTGTGAGTTCCCCTATCCTCTCACGTTAAACTCTGTCTTCATCATCATCCGATAATTCTATATTGCCGAAACTCTCAAATGTTTGATAGATGCCTGGCAAATCAGCATGTATTAACTCAAATCTTGCTGACATTCTGCTCGCAACTTGAAATTTTGCATCACTTTTAGATTTGAGAGATCCTATGCTGGCCATAACAGATTTTCCCTCTGATCCTGGGATATTTTTATATTCAAATTTAGTTTCGATGCAATGTAATAAACAGTCGCATACAAATCATTATTTACTAGAAACTGAATAATTTCTCTTTTGGTAAATGTCGACATTATATACAATTTTATCGAATCCAAGAGAAAAAAAATGTAACGCAAATTCAGAATATGCCTATTTCTTTCTTTTGTTGTAGTCATTTTTCAGCTCGCTAAAAGAAATTGTTCCGCTTATGGAGTTGAAGACGTAAAAATACAACTTTTTTTTCAAATTCAATTTTTCATAAGAAGTTATGAACCAATGCATTCAATCTTAGAGTCATTTGTTCTCCGAGATTTCAAGATGGATTTTGTCAACTTTTCATAATTTATAAATATTATGTTACAATTTTACAATAAGTAGAATTCTACAAAAATTGCGATATTTGCAGACTAATCACTCGCTTTGGTTAAGTTTGAATTTGTGATGTGAAATTTGTACAGAGTATACTTTAAATCTCTCAGAATAAATCTGAAGAAGAACAACTAAAATGGTCAAAGATTTACAATAAAAAAAGTGTTTTGAAAAATGGGGAAAAATTGATCATTTTACTTCAAGTAATTAAGTAATTAGGAATTTTTTCTGTGACTCGAAATACACACTGACCCTAACGGTCTCTAGGTAGAAAAGCGTAATAATAACAGGAACGAAGAGCGGATTAGTGGCCAGGGGCCAAGGAGGTGAATCCTTAGAGTGGACTCACAGTTTTATTACTTTAACATTACTTTGACAAAAATTACAAAAATATTTTAGCAAGCTCAAAAATGAATCTACACGGAGAAAAAAATCGCACTGTTATAGTAGGCTGAGCTCTTGATATTACAGTACGGAACTTCATGTGCCAAATTGGTATGAATTTCTGCCAATATTGGCATCAGGTTAGACATTTTTAGCATTAAATGTCCTATACCATAAAAGAATCAAGCACATGCCGTTATTGCTGTAGTCACATGTCCTCAGAGCAGTTGTGCCTTGCGGAAATAGTTCCAACTTTGCCTTGCTACGGTTGTAAGAAAACCCATCCTCTTAGGGTATGAGTAGTCTTGCAAAAGCGATGTGAAGTTAGGCTACGTTCGTAAGTAAGCGCGGCCTAATATCTCATTTGTAAGAGTACTCATACTCTAATAGGGTGAGTTCTTTACAAATATAGCAAGGTGAAGTTGGAGCTTTTTTCGCAAGGGATAACGGCTTTAAAAGCATGAAGCTTTGTACTTTTTTAGGATAAAGGGTTTCCTGCTTAAAATGAATGAATTTTGTACCAGGATAGCAAGAATGAAACCTGCGACAAAAGCATGACTAGTGTTCTTACTATTATAGGCATATTTTTTTCTCCGTGTACAACAAAACAAAAAAATAGGCATACTCTAAAATTGCCTAGGCAATACGAATTTCCAGTCACCCATGAGCATTTAAACAGTAGCTTCTTTGGACCACTCTAATATATAAAAAGTGAAAAGTACAGCGAAACGCCAGACGTGCGTGTGTGCGACGGCTTGCGCAACTCAGGTAGAGGCACATCGGGACAGGTATTGGCGCTCGAACGCTGACACCGTCAATTGTGATTTTTATGTTACTTATGAAAACGGGCAAAATTGGGCACTAGGGTGGAGTTAAAATGATCAAATTAGTCGAATCGTCTGAGCTGAGCGAAAGCAATTTATGGGTTGACATCCTAAAAAAGAAAAAAAAATTTTTGAAATCAGTTAATATCTTCTGTTCTCTTTTTTTATTTGAAAATTCAAATTTTTGAAAATTCCAAAAAATTTCCATATTGCTTCGATAATTATGGCGAATTTTTTCTATATACAGTCGACCCTGAAATTTCTTCAGCTTGAATCAAAGAAACATGCTATTATTTTGTTTAAAAAAATAATAATTTTTAGTCTTAGAAAGTCGTCAAAATCCCTCAGAAAACTCAAAATTGACAATTTTTGAACGGTTGAAACATCACTAAAAAATTTTTTTTTCGAAAAAAAATATAATAGCATGTTTCTTTGATTCAAGCTGAGGAAATTTCAGGTACGACATATTCAACTTTTCTCAAGATGTGTGCATAGGACTCAATGCAAAAAACATGTTTTTTGACCATTTTCAAAAAATTCTTAATTAAACAAAAATTTTTTGTTTTTATTCATAATTTTTTATGATTATTCACTAGCAAAAACTGTACATAGAAAAAATTCGCCATAATTTTCGAAGCAATAGGGAAACTTTTTGGAATTTTAAAAAATTTGAATGTTCAAATCAAAAAAGAGAACAGAAGATATTAACCGAATTAAAAAATATATTTTTTTTTTTACTTTTCTCGGATGTCAACCCACAAATTTGTTTCGCTCAGCTCAAATGATTCGACTAATTTGATCAGTTTCACTCCGCCCTAGTGGTCACCCCTACGGTGAAGTATACATTATAATGAACACACTGAAAGAAAGTATTTTACCAATTGACTAATTAGTTGCTAACATCAATGTTGCAGAACTTTAACTAAAAAAAGCTTTTTATTCAGTTTACACTTTTTTAAACTTATGTATGTCTAAGAGTGAGAAGGAAAAATACTCATTTAGAAATAAATAACGGATCCATAACCATATTAAATATTTAAACGAAAAACACATTAAGAATTAAAAAAAAATTAACCTTCCCGTGTTTGTCAACGGAGTAGGATTTTATTAATTACCAAATAATTTACGGAAAAGATACATTAATAATCACTGATTACAATGGCCTGACTCTTTTGTACAAAGTCGAAAGTTTTAAAATTAGACTTTTGGCCGCGGAACCGAGTCTCCTGGCCCACTGTGGGCCCCGCTGTTTCGTGGTGAGAGAGGAGTTGCGGGGTCGAGAGAGCCTTGCTCAGCCATGAGTGACCACCAGCATCGTAGCGACAAACGGAGCAGTGCGCGGGTACTCACGCGCGGCTGGTGCGTAATATTACGTATTCTAATTGGAAATGATTTACACGGCCGTGACAGTTCAGATTTCGATTTCCTGCACTTGCGACCAAGGCCAGTGCAGGCCATGCCCAAAACCGTTCTTCATTCCAGGTTCCAGTGTACTATAGAGAACAAAATTGGAAAAATATAAAAAATCATTTGCCACTTTTTAACATAATTTTATGACATTTTTATGAAATTTGATATAATTATCTATTTTTCACTCGATTCTTTAGTTATTGTTATCTTGGTTAAAAATAGTGGCGAATAAATTTCATTTTCGCAGGGATTAAATCGCTACAATGACTCTATCTGAAGTTTCAAAGCCCATTATAGAAACATTTTATTATTAATATATAACTTTATTCTTCCACTCTGAATGCTTTAATATGCAGTTTATTGTTCGCCTTGGAACCTCCATTTTTCGAAAACGCGAATAAAAACGACTTAAAGAAAAGCATGCCTTTCTATGCTTTTGTTTAAAAACAGTCTAATAAGAACAATCGGGAAATAAAAAAAGATAAAACTGGACTTTAAAGTTTGTTTACAATTGAGCTGCTCAAGGTACAAATGGGGAAAAAGAAGAAAAATCGATTTTTCTAAGAAATGAGTCTACCGACATTTGTACCACGTTTTGTAATATGTTTGCAGCACTTTAAATGCGAGAACGCGTCTTCATTTTCGTTTCTGAAAAACAAGAAAAATATTTTTTAAATAAAAATATTTGCGAACTCATATTATCATTTTTTTCACGAATATGGGAAAAATAGTCACATTTTTTATTCAAATTTCGATTATTTAAGAAAAATTTTAACTTTTAAATTAAAAAATTCCGTTGCAAAATCATATTGTTAGAATTTTGTTCACAAATATATAGTTCTTTTTACCTGTGATACACGAGAGGCCTTGCTTCACGACCAATCTCTGTCGATGGATGTTTCCGGGGAGAAATTTCTATGAAATCAAGAAAACACAACATTTCAATCAAACTTTACTTTTGCGTCACACAAAACCTACTTTTATTTTATTATTGGATACAAAAAAATGTAAATAAAGAATTTACTTACATTTTGTCTTTGTCGCCAGATCACTTTTTGTAACGTTTTTACCCCACGGGGGTCTAAAAGGCACAAATCGAACTTTCACACTGCCGCTTTCTGCGTAACTAACCGAACTGAGTCCGATCATGGGTTCAGCATGGCCCTCTAAACCCCCCCCCCCCCCCCGGGTCCTGGCCCGCTCCCCTAGCCTATACAGAAATGGCGCCGCTTTCAAAAATCCTCTGGGTCATTTTGACCCCCGTGGGGTAACTGAGGGTTATCGATTCACTCCGACAAAAAGTTGTCTTGAAACAAAAGCATCGTCCTCTTGCCTGTTTTGTTTTGAACGACGTGAATATATTTTTTACGCAAACAGAATTATTTGGCTGTAACATTAGATGAAGTTAGTCCCATAAGGAAAATTTTTATTGTAAAAGGGTTCCTGTTGAGACAAATGAAATTCCTCTCAACCTTAAATTTAAGAGGAAATTCCATTCACGTCAAGAAACATCCTTTTGTCACAAGAGGACATTTCTCTGAGTGTTTATTGTGAAAAAATATATGCGTTGCGTGAATAACGCACGTTGCCATATACCATATACCATATTTGTGGAAAAATTTCGTGGCAGTCTTGAATCATGCTAAAGCCAGTACAGTTTTTCTCAAGTCTGTCTATTCACGCAATACTAGCCTGGCACTACACTGGCGCTTTCTAGTTTTACTACGTGTTTGATTCAAACCTTTCTGCTGTCTAGTCCCATTCTTGGCGCTATCTAGGAGTTCGTTACGAATTTGAATATATAAAGATTGTCCAGATTTTAGCTAGTTTCTAGATAGAATCACGGTTTGGACTTAAACAAAAATTACAGAGGTGAATTCAGAAAATAATCATTTTTGAATAAAAGATTTGGGAAATTACAATACACAATTGTACAAATGCTCAAGCAATAATTAATTGTAGACTATCACATATTTAAGATAGTAAACAATAATTGTTGAAGGTGATAAAAATCCTAATACAAGAACTGCTGTCTCAAGAACGATTTTTTGAAGAATGTTTAAAAACATTTTGTTTCAATTGAATTATATAGTGAAGTTATAATGAATTTATATTGAATTTATAATAATTATAATATGCATAATGCTATGTATAATATTTATGATATTCCAGAAAATAAAATATTATTATAAAAGATTTATTCAATTTATTTTAATTATTTATTGATTCCGTAAATGATAATTGAGCCTAACGTATTAATTATTTGAAATAATAAAAAATCATTATTTCGTAGCCTAATCGCAAGTAACATCACACAAATTTTATTTTTTTCAATGATTCATTCACAAATCAAGCACTTTTAATGTTTAAAAATTGTTCATGTTTTATTGAAATAAATATTAGGATGTAATGCATCGAAATTCATGTCCGACAAAAAAGAAAACAAATTTAACTTTTAGATGGCCGAGGTGTTAAGGCGACGGGACAAAGTTACAACAATATAATAGGAAGTTACATCAGAAGTTCGACACCCGGCGTATGTACAAGAGATTTGCGGAAACTCATTTCTACATTTTTTTCTGTACAAAAACTTTTTTTATATTTTCAATTAACTGCAAAATCTATATATTGGACTTTTATGGCATAAAAAATAATTATATTATTTAATTATTAATTATTTTTTATCAAAATAGCCGATCTGTCTAGAAACTAGTCGATCCGAGCGTTACATCCCAGTCTAGCCACTGGACAGTCAGCCTGTGGCGCGCCAATGTCTACTTAAGGCGGACTGGACAGAAACAGTACAGCGCCACGAAATTTTTCCACACGGGTTGCTATACACGCAAGTATATCAAGTTTGACGATGATTTTTTTTTTCAAATATGGTCCGCCATATTGAATTTTACAATTCTGACTTTATTTTCGCAATCAACGACCTCAAAAATCCCCATATACCAATCTTCGGCCGAATCTATGTACATTTTAAAAATCGTGTCCACCATATTGGATTCGCCATCTTATTTGTGCAATTCTGAGCTCAGATTTGTGATCAGCGACCCCGAGAACCCCCATATACAAAACTTGGGCAGAATCTACGTACATTTTAAAAATCGTGTCCCCCATATTGGTTCCGCCATATTGAATTTTGCAAATATGAATTCAGATTCGTGATCAGTGACCCCGAAAACCCCCGAGTCAACAATTTGAAGACGATTACTTGCCTTTTTGGACTTTCGTCCGGGTTTTTTCGGTTTGGCCCCATAGTGAGTTGTCGAGGATCGCAAAAGGATATATCGGGATATCCCATTCGGTCCCATTTATCCCTCATGTTGTCCAAGGGATAACCTAGAGATAACCCGTCGGATATCCTACAAGGCGAAAATGCGGATATCCCCCGGATATCTGGGATGTCTATGGGACGTTTCGTGGATATTCAAATGCCCCAAGTAGGATATATACAAATTTTGAAATCCTACTTGGGATATTTGAATATCCCAGAAACGTCCCATAGATATCCTGTATATCCTTGGGATATATCCCTGGAATATCCCAATTTCCGCCTTGAAGGATATCCGTCGGGTTATCCCTGGGGACAACCTGGGAGATAAACGGGTTCGAATGGGATATCCCGGTCTATCCTATTGCTGTAAGAGAAACTTTTTTTTGGATTCTAGCCCGAGCATTAAAAAAATACGTTTTGCACAAAAGCTATTAAAATTAATCAATTTTTCACTTCGCATACAGATTTGATTCAAAACAGAAATAAGCCCTAATTATCTAAACAAGATGTAATTCTAGTATTAATGGAGTAAAATAAGGCAATTCAATTTTGAAGTTGGGTCCTGGTTCCAACGCCTTTAAATATCGAATTATCTTCGTTTTCTCATTTAAGTTTGAGGTTGACTGTTTCCTCGACAATTGTTTCCGCAATTGGTTTCTTTACTTATTATATGAAATGTCATTTTCCTGGAACGTTGCATTTCGTGAAAAATTGTTCCACCAGCTGTAAACTTTCATTTTTGAGTTGTATATTTTCCTATTTTTTCGTAGAAAATTATACATACTTATTCATAATTAGGTGCTATTTTCTAAGAACAACTATAAAAAACTTATGCATATTTTCTCCAGGCGTAGATTTACGTAAAACTTCATACAAAAGTATAGATATTCATAATATAAATTATAAATTACAAATAATAAATAATAAAAAAAATAATAATAAAAATATTTACAAAAAAATAAGGTTGTGTTTTCTTGTTGCAGATTTTCATAACTTTTCTTAGAAAATTGTCATTACTCTTACTAAGTCATAAAACTTCATAATTATTCATTAAAAATCTTAATTTATCATACACATTGGTAGTTTTCCATACCGACACTCAGAGAAATGTCCTCTTATGACAAAAATATGTTTTTTGAAGTAAATGGAATTTCCTCTTAAATTTAAGGTTGAGAGGATTTTCATTTGTCTCAACAGGAATCTGTTTGCAGCAAAAATTTTCTTTATGCTAAAAACTTCACCTAATCTTGCAGCCAAATAATTCTGTTTGTGTAAAAAATATATTCACGTCGTTCAAAACAAAACAGGCAAAAGGACGATGCTTTTGTTTCAAGACAACTTTTTCTCTGAGTGGAATTATTATAAATTTTCTACAATCGTCTACAAAAGCAACGTTGTCATAGAAAGTTGTAGTTAGTTGTAACAATTTTTCCACCAGGTCGGCCAGAGCAGAGAAGAAAAAATTAATGATGTAATTGATGAAGATTATAAAAAAATTGCAACATGGTATTTCTAACTGAAATTATGTAATCAAAATTAGGTATATGAGTAAGGTGAGAAGACAGCAAAAAGCCTTTGTCAAATCAAATTGCATTTGGATGAATAGTGTAATGTTGGTTTCCTTCTAGCAGGGGCTTATTATTCAATTATTACATGTATCTTTATTTTAGAAATTCCAAAAATGTAAATTTACTTTAATTTTATATACAAGTGGAGTAAAATTACTATAACAAAATTTTAGTTAAAATAACCCGAATTTTGACTAAATAATTAGAATTTTCGGTACGCTTATATTTAAATCCACATTTTACTTATTTTAACTGGATTTTTTCAGTAGTAGAATACAATTTTCATGATTTGATGAAACAGTTTTACCGTTAGAAAGTTTTGTTTCGCGAAGCAAGTGTAAAACTTTAAAAGTAATTTTATTTCTTTGCGTAAAGGAAGGGAAAAGCAATTTTCTCTCCAACAGGAGGAAATGGAACTGCAGTTGAGGTATATAAAGTAAAGTTATATTATGTCAAATGTTTGACTATGTTGCAGAAGAAACTGCAAATGGATCTTAATGTTGCCAGTATAATGGAGTTTGAAACACATTCCCACAAAAATCAAATTTTATGTATACTTAATAATGTAAAATTCAATGTTACACGCTCTGATAACCATTTTGTTCCATCAGAAAAAACGTTTTGTTGATATTTGTGGAAACAAAATTTTTTTGTGCCAATAACCAATTTGATCCTTGTTGAGCCAAAAAAAAGTTACGTTATGAGCCGACAAATATTCTGTTGTCTAAACCTCCTTCATAAAGCAATTTTTCATGAATGCGAAGCAGACGCTGTAAGCGATCCGCTTAAACTCTGACCTACCATGACCGGCATCCGAGGGGCTATGTACTGAGTATCCAGGGAGTCAGATAGCCGACTACCCCATGATCAGTGTGCCTACTCCTGTAACTATTTCTGGACTACTTCTGGACTACTTCAGACTCTGCGTGATCCCACCATGGCTGAATGAACGCCAGTCGCTACGAGCGACTGTCATTTGTCTCTTTTTTGAATGCAATATAAATAAGTGAATATAGTCAACAAGAAGTCTTAGCCGCGACCAGACTACTGCCGACTACGAGTGAATCCCAGAAGGTTTATCATGCTTGATTCGAGGTAGTAATCAGGAGAATACATAGTGCACAGTCCCTCGACGGTAGCTTATAGGTCCTGGTTACACCGGCGAGCCTACAGTAGGCCGGCTTCCAATAGCCAGATTCGCGCCGGCGTAGAAGCCGCAGGACTCCACGTGAGCAACAGTGAACCACTGCCAAAAACGGTTTTGCACCGACACGAAACTGAGCCACTCTCGTATTTAAGCTAGCTTATTGTAAACCGGCCTACTGTAGGCTCACCGGTGTAACCAGGACCTATAAGCTACCGGCGAGGGACTGTGCACTATGTATTCTCCTGACTACTACCTCGAATCGAGCATGATAAGCCTTCTGGGATTCACTCGTAGTCGGCAGTAGTCTGGTCGCGGCTAAGACTTCTTGTTGACTATATTCACTTATTTATATTGCATTCAAAAAAAGAGACAAATAAGCCGTCTCATAAGACAGTTCAAATGTCGGCCTCGAAAGCTGGGACCACGACCCCTCATCTTCTTTCTGATTCTTTGAAACGAATTGGGCCAGAACGAAATGAATGCGTGTCAATTCGCCTCAATTTGTGGTCTAGGTCATTTCGAAAAAAAATAATAAAAATTGCATGCCTTGAGACTCGAACCAGCGATCTCAAGTCTATAAAGTCCAGAGGGCGATCACTGAGCCACGGGACTCATTGATATTTACTTACAACGAATCCTTTATGCCGAGCACGTTGGTTACAGCTTACGAATTCGATTGAATAAGCCAGTCTTTAACTGTATTCGCGCTGGCGAATTCTGGCGAATTGGGGCTTGACTTAAAATCTCGCGAATTAAAATGAATTGGCGGACACTGAAAATAATTCATGCTGACGCATTCAAATGAATTAGATCCCCTGAAAATATTTTGCTGAATTCAGGCGAATACGATATTTGAAGACTTGATTACTTTTCACGAATTTACCACCATCTCCAATTCGAGATTGTCACAAAGCAAGATTCACGGGGGCTCCTGGCGAATTCTTCTCAATTCGTCCTAATTAGTTTCTTTTTACTGGGGACCCGAGGTCTATGTCATCCGCCGGGCTTCTTCCCATAACACCAGAAGGACACTAAAAACGACGAGCTATCATTGTTTAACTTACCATTATTTCACTCCCTTCTAATTCTAAGCAAATTATTAATTTCTCTAAACCGGATACGAAACTGAGTGAACCTTACGCGTCAAATTCTAATTCAGCACTGACCCTTTCTCCAATTTTATATCTCCTCTCACGGTCGTGTTTGTGATTTTTGTCAACAAACTTTATACCTGTCTACCTGCCAAATTCGATTCGGATCCTTTTCCCGAGAATTTCAATTTTTGAAATTCAACTTATACTCTCAGCCTTGTCCCAACCCCAAGATCGTAAAAATGAAAGTCCGTGATAATTGTTTCTAAAGTTTTTGATCAAATATTCTAAAGAGTTTTTTTGCAAAATAATTTAATTGAACTGCGTCGCCAACAGGCGCATTGTGGTCAATTTCATGCAAGTGACAACTGCACATGCGCACTTCGCCAGCGGGCTGACAGAATTTTACGCCCGCTTCACCAGGCGTAAACTGAATTGGAAGGAGAAAGTAGATCGAAGTGATTCTGGCTCCATGTCAAGTCAAAAAGGCGAACATCTTGGTCGGTATCATATCTCTAGCCAATTTTACGTTATTGATGAAAGGTCAGTCATGTGAGTATCAGAGATTCAGAGTGTATTAGAGTACTAATTATACCCGTCCTGCACCTGCTTCTCATGCATAAAAATCTCACGTCTTAATACCTACAGATAATCTAGATGTTTGAAGTTAGTATCATACTAACTTCAAACATCTAGATTACCCTCCTATAATTAAACATAAAATATGCTAACCTTGAACATCTAGATGTTACGTTTAAACATCCATTTTTCTCTGTGTATATTCTTACTCTCCGGTGTCTTATTTTCGTTGCAACTCAAAACAACACAAAATCGGCGTACTTTTGTGGATTTGAAGTTTAATTTTGAAAAATTCCATTTTTTTGAAGTTTTAAAAAAATATGCATATAAAACAAGCTTTTGTGTTCTATTTAGCGTACGTCTTTTAAGGATAGTGTTTTAAACTTTTGCTTCTAAAATAAGTAATAATTTTGTCTTCACTCTAAGTAAAGCCCCCTAAAATTTCCGATTTTGAAAAAAAATCATCGCGAATTTCTTCATCGTTTATAATAGTATTCAAAATTTAAATCTATAGTATATAAAATATACATGCATGGGTAAAAGCCGCTAAAGGCGATGAAAAAAGCAATTGAGAGATATTTCTGGAAAAATTCATATTTTATGATTTTTTCACTTTCGGTATGGTAAAATTTGATCAATATTATACTGACTTAGGATGGAGCGAAAATGGTGAAATTATGTCGAATCATTTGAGGGGAGTTAAAAAAGATTGTTGTTTAGCATGGTAAAATGTTTGAAATCAGTTAATGTCTTCTGTACGGGATTTTAATTTAAAAATTCTAAATTTTTGAAAATGCATCAAATTTCACCCAGATAAGCTACAAAATTATGAAGAATTGTTTATAATTTTAATATATTGTTAAAAATGTGTTAAGAGTACAATTTCATCACTAAACCTATTCGTTTTAGCATTTTATAGTGTCAAATAGAATTTCAATCAATTAAAACAAGATAAAAAGCAAGAAAATTGGCATCACGATTATTAGAATTAAGATCTTGATCGCTGAGATCACTGAGATCAGTGAAAAAAAATGAAAACTTAGAAATTAAAAAAAAAATGCTGCAATTAAGTTACACTTTTACGTTGTACATCTCAATCTTGAAATTTCTTTAGTTTGAATCGAAGACACGTATGCCATTATTTTATTTTCAAATTAAAAAACGAAATAGAAATTGTTGATCAATTTCAAAAAATATTTTTTTCATTTTTCGGATGCTGAACCACAATTTTCTTTTTGTTCGACTCAAATGATTATTCATTAATTCCAGCATTTCACTTCGCCCTAATGATTTTCTTACAATATTTTAACGAGATAATCAAAATGGAATTACGTAAGCGTGGCATATTCACACGAAATAAAATACAAACTTAAAAATCATAGAAATGTGATTAACATAATATTATTATTAAAAATTAATACCTAACATATGAAGAAATTCATAAAAGAACTTTATGAAAATGTAAAAGCTATTTCCACGAAATATAATTGGATCACTAAATCTGAAGTTGAATAAAAATTGAGCCACCTAATTTGCTTTTGTCAAAAGTTCTACTAATTAATAGTCATTTTCGACTAAAGATTTTGTGAATACTTGAGAAGTACTAACCAGAAAGTTAAGTAGTTGAAATTTTCTCTAAGGAAATTAGTAGCTCTCTTTTGACCAATATTTACATTTAGGGTGCGTGTAATTGAAATTCAAAAGCATGAGTCTGTTATAAGAAAAAAATTGCTGAAGGATTACGTAAACAGGAACTTAAGACTTTTTTAAATGTCTCTAAAATTTGTAATTTCACGCAAAAAGAAAACGTGCGAATAATATGATTTTAAGATAATATCACATATTGCGATATGTATTATCTGGTATTATGTATCGTACAAATAATATATTCTATACATAAAAACATACATTGATCACGAGTGCTAATATTAGACTCGGGAAAAACTGAAGTGATTTTTAAAATATAGATGATTAGAATTTAAAGTTGTTTCAAGAGTCAGCGTTTTCGTTGATAAGGACTTTCGACCTTGGAATTATGCTCAGGTTGGAAAACACAGGTTCTATTGCCTAAGAAATTTGATGTATTCGAGATCGGACACTCGATTTGCCGCAGTGCGACAGTGAATTGAATAAAACTTGATGCAGTTCTCTCGAGAGGATTTCCAGCCCTCATAGATAGCCAATCAGCTGAAAACCGATCCAAGGATTCGTCTCTCAGTTCCTCGAGTAATTTAAGTGTCAGATTACGAATGTCGTACCAAAGAAATCGCCCTAAGCTCTTATCCATTTTGTCTACGCCAATATATGGCCGTGCAAACAAGAACGCGGTAACTACATTTGGGATTTAGCTCCCCGATTCGCATTTGTTTCCCATATATTTAAATAGGAAACAATTACAAATCTGGTGAGAAATCCCACATGTACTTACTGCCTTATTGTTTTGCACGACAGTATATATTTTCAGAGGTTAATTTGCCCTGGAAACTATCTTCCAGACACCGAAATAATTTATAAAACTTTGTTTGAAGAGTGTTGATATTGAGAACTTTCTATATATGAGTCGTTGCCAACAAGTTGTGTTTGGATCATTTGAAAAAATACTCTTCATAACAAAAGTCTTCTCAAATTATTAATTCTAACTCAAAAAGAACTAAAATGCTAATTAAAGAGACCATCAATCATTTTTGTATGCCGTCCATATACCACGTGGATAATTTTTCAGCACTTTATAACCCCCCCCCCCTTGTGGGCAAACTTGGAATTTTGCCCCCCCCCTGTCTGGCTTCAATGTCCACGTGGACTTATTCTATATTCGATAAAAATATGGATATTCTTGTTATTTAAAAGCAGGAAAGCCAAAAGGAGCGGAGAATTGGCTGCAAATGCGAATTTTCTAGGAAACAGAAGCGTAATGATATAAAATAGGAAGTCCAAACAAAAATCCGTGGAAATATTCTTAGTTTTTCATATTTTTTTGAAAAGAACTTCGCAGATTCAGGCGATCTCGTATCCACGTGGACTTTGACGCAAATCCAAATCGGCCCCCCTTTTAGAAAATCGTGGACTTTTCCTACACCCTAGCCCCCCCATACTGTCCACGTGGTATATAGATGGCCCCCTGCGTCTTTAGATTTTCCAATTTATTTGTACTTTTATTAACATTTTTAAAAATTGTATTACCTACCTGACAATTTTAGCAATCATAAGGTGCACATTTCTGTGCTTGTATGAACACTTAGGTAAGAATAAATTAATGATTCTGTACCTAAATCTGAGACTTTTGTTTGAACAAAAAATGACATTTTTCCATAAATTAAATCTTATTTTCAATGGTTTTTTTAATGATTAAAACGAAAACTACGTGTTTTATCAAAACATGGCCAGAAAAGAAATATTGTAGACGATTTTTAGTTGAATAATTTTGTTAAAAAATATTTTATTGTATCATGTGTCGTTTTTTCAAGAATTTAATTTGTTTATTTTTAGTACTTTCTCACGAATAAAACGAAATCTATGTATCCCTTTTGCAAAATGGACAATAACGACGTAATATTTGTCTGTGTTCACTGGGGTTCTGGGGTTCACTGAAGTTGCGGCTCAAATAAAAGTTGATATCTTTTAGAACTTGAGCTCCAATAGAAACCTGTAGACACCCAAAAGTGTTCCTTTAGAGACCTTGAACAGAGCAAGATGAAGGCGCATTCACAAAGAAACCGTTTACAAAGCTGACCCGACCTTATCCGGTTTCTGTCCGCCAATTAGAGCCAGAAATAATATTTATTTCGTTTCTTAAGTCCGAAAAAGGTTCATGTCTAAGCCTGTCCGGCTCTTATTTGGCATTAAAAAAAATGAATATTTTTTAGTTTGAATACATTAGGGATAGTTTTTAGGCGTGAGGCCGAAATTTATCACCAGGTCTGTAATTCGGGTCATAAGAAACGATGTTTGGTGCTTTTTAATTTTTAATGTTCAAAATTCTAACTAATTAAAAATATTTTCCGGTTTGAATATTATAAGGGTAACTTTTAAAGGTTGATCTGAAACGTGTCTCACCAGGCCTATAACTTGCGTCTGAGAACTTTAGTATTTTAAGGGTAGTTTAACGGTTGAAACTACATAATTTCAAATATTCTGGACTTTTCACTGACACTTTACCGAAATTTGAGTCCGAACGGGGAATTATCGGATTTTTGATTTTATAATTTATCTATTACATTCACTGAGTGTAAGTCTTTGGGGTAGGATAAAAATATAAAACCTAAGTATTTAAGATAATATACCGCATACTCAGAATAACTTTTTTCTCACCTCTAATATTAAAGTCTTAGTACTTATTTCCATATTTGCTGTACCACCTTCATTTATTTGTACTCTCCTGGATTAAAGTAAATAAAAAGAAATATATTCGAATGAGTTTGAAAATGTTATGTGTGAGATGAAACAGACGTGAGAGGAACTAATCCTACCACCGTTCTCTGTTCCTTATCAACCTCCATTCAGTCTTGTACTACTTGGACATTTTCGGCCGGAGCGGAAGTTTCACTACTGGGAGACTAAATCATGTTGGCTGACCTAAGCTTTATCTTACCACTTAACTTCTATCAAACTTGTTCAATCCTTCATTACCTACTTGTTCCTTCTTTGACCCCTTTGCCATAATTTTGATAATAACTTTGATAACTTTGATAACACCTCTATCTCATCACACATCTACTATAATCACATGACACGTCTATACACATCACTTTTATCGAAACCTGTAACCATCGGAAGTAAGAATTTTATGATGCGAATAAAGATTATTATTTGATCAACATATTAATTATTTAAATAAACCTCTGCTCCTAGATAGATCGAGGTAGAGGTGAACTTAAGGTTTACTGCCTGATTAGTTAGATTTTATTAGTTTTTACATTTTCATATTAATATAAAAATATTAATATAAAAATATTAATATAAAAGCCAAGCAAGTTGGATGACTTGGCTTGACATTTCAAGACTGCCAGTTTTGAAAATTTTATCATTTTTTAGAAACTTTTCTTCTTACTTTTCGAAAATTTGGAAAAGTGCCAAATAAAATTTGTATTTAAACCTCATATATCCAGCAAAGAATATGTCAAACATTATTAGTCATTTCCCAGTTAAGATAGTTCTTGGCCCTTTCGTTTAAGGTTTATATTACATAAAACGTTTTAAATTTCTGTGATGATTATTACAACATATTATTACTATTTATTGAGAATAGCTGTTTGATGTATAGATTAGGTCACGTCCTGATTCTCAAAAACCAGACCACAGAAGAAAACCAAAATGGATTTTCACACGCACGTGTTCTTAAGAATAAGTAAGGTACTTTGAAATAAGAAATTCTCGAAAAAAGATTGTGATTTAAGAATATATTCATGGGCAAGCCTCTATCGTAAGATTAATGGAATGTCTATGACCAATTTTTTGCTCTCGGTGGTCGAAAATCGTAGTTTCAGAAAATTTGGCACTTCTCATTTTGGACAATTGACTCTATCTCCCTCGGAGCTTTCGGCAGGGCAGGATATATATTATATAAATTAGTATATTTATTTTACAAGTAAAGCATCTAAATATAGGCTTCACACTCTTTCCTCTATCCCCCCCCCCTTTCAAGAATTCCTCTTTTTTACTCTGTTCTCAAGAAACTTCCCCTTTTTACCCTTTGTCTATTACTACTTTTATTGCACACATGAAGGGTGCTTTGAAAAAACCACATAATTAATATCGAAAATACGGATCCATGTGAATAATAAAACAAGTGGAACTTGGAAAGGCTGCAATGTCGTTTTTTTATTGCAATTACAAATTAATTTACAGTACCGATAAAAATTCAACAGAAAACTAAGGAAATGTTCAAATTAACAAAATGGCGGCGGTTTGTCTGAAAACAATAAATTTGATTTTCTCAAAAACCCCACATTTTTAGGCTCAATTTTTTTGCTTCATTGGTATTTCTAAAAGCAAGATATCCTTTAATTTTTATTCACGAGATTTTTTTTATTGAATAGTCATTTTTCTTACAAACAACAGATTCGACAAAATGCTAATAAGAAACTTAATTAATTTCCAAATGTTCGAATTTTCAAAAAAATGCATGAATTTTCAACTAAAAAAGATAAATTTTCAACCAAAATATAATAGTTAAATTTTTAACCAAAGAAATTAATTTTCAACCAAAAAAGATTTTAATTTTAAACAATAAACAATTGAATTTATTCAAAGAAGACAAATTTACTATAAAATAGTTGAAAATTGTCGATAAAAAAAGATTAGTTTTTAACCAAGCAGTTGCATTTTTAGCCAGAAAAGATTAAATTTTTATGACAACAGATGAATTTTTAAAACAAAAATTCAAATTTTCAACCAGGAAATATTTTTTAGCCAATATTAAAAAATGTCTTCCAAACATGTGGAATTATCATCCCAAAAAGACGAATTTTCTACAAAAAAGTTGAATTTTCAAACCGATAATATGAAAAATCAGGAAATAGCACAAAAATAAGAAAGTGAGGACAGCGATAAAAAATCAGTATATATCACGATAAATCAGGATATCTAGTCACCCTAGGTTTCTCAAAAGCTACTTACTTACAGAGAGGCCTATTGTAGCTAAACACGTACTTTGTTCACATTGTATCTTGAAGCCACGATTTTTTCCCTTTGTGCTTTTCATATTTGTTGATAGCACTCGTTTTCACTATTGTTGTCCTTTGATGCCTACTCGTAATATTTTTGCATGTTCCAGTGAATTTCACATAATGAAACAGTTCATTGTTTAGATTTATGTTGTTCGTCATCTTTTATTTACACGATTTCCATAACCAAGGAAAAGTTTTCGCTCTTATACGAGCTCTCTTATAATAAAACCATAAAATCCAAATTTTAGTACAGAAGTTAAGCTTTTCACTTTTATCCGTTTTTCATACGAATCAAGTAAATTTATCGCTTGAAGTTTAAAGCAACTCGTAATATTCTTACTGAATTTCACTGCACGCATTTCTTTCAACATTCTTAACCGTTGTCGTTCCGCAGCTGGCGTTTCCTTTGTTTTTCATGGCCGACGAACCGCCATATTCACAGCAGCAAACAAATAATCCCCGAAAATAGTGAAAAGTATATAATTATGTATATTATTCACGACTGAAATAAGTATGTGTGGGTTTATATAATAGTTGTGCAAAAAATGAGATCGGAAATGTAATATATATTATTAATTTATTTAGCACGTCGCTTAAAGGTGCCTTTGCAAATATTATTTTACAAATATTATTTCTTTTTCAACACATTAAAAAAAATATTTTTTAAATTAATAAATAAATATGAAGACGAAAGTAGATGCATTTAGAGCATAAGACCGAAAAATCATTTTTTATGGAGTTATTAAAAGGATATCCTGGGAAGCGGCTAGTAAAAGAATGCGCAACGTTTTTTAAATTTTTTTTCTGGAGTTGTAGATGAAAGTAAACTTAATAAATTAATGAATAATATATATCGCAATATTCACAATATCATTTCTATGCGAAGAATTTATGCTAATTACTATCAATTTTTTAAAAGATTAAACTTGAAAAATCTTGCCTTGTGATAGGGCCCTAATGGCCGGTTCTAGTTTAGGAGATATTCACGTTTTTCTAAGTTGAGGTCAAAATTATTATTTTCGGGTTTGAGTTCGGGGAAGTAAGTATATTTTATGTTCAACACGGAAAAAAGTAGATAGTTAGATTCACTTTTATGTATTGTTAACTTGAAGTTTACTTGTTCGCATTGCACAAGAAACAATTAAAATAGTTTTTGATACTGAATGAGATAGTGATCTCAAAATATACAAAACCTAAAATCAGCATTACTACTTCAAATTGTAAAAAGGAAGATTACTAGAACAAGTAGCTTCAAATACTATTTGAAATAGTACATTTGAACATGTAAACTGTATGAATAACTAATTTGCATAGTAAGCAAAGAATTGTGAGTTTGACTTTTGCAAGTGAGTTCGACCTCGTTTTTCGTATTGCAATAAGCACTGCGCGAGATTGTTAGCCTTACTATTTGAAATTGTAAGTAAGTTCAGTGGCACAACTAGAAACGTGTAGGCCCCCTCCGCAACATTTTTTAGGCGCTCCGTTTGAAATGAAAAAGGACGACTTATAACTTGCTAATCAGTAAAACAACACACTTTCGCTTCTCAATCTATAAGACAGACCGCGCACAGACATTTTACAAAATGAAATAAATTATCGGAAACTACAAGCAGAAAAAAGAACCTTACATTTTACTGAAAACCAAGTTAAATCTACTGATCTTCCAAGTACGTATATGGACAACACGACAGTTCAGTGAAATTTACAATTATAGGCAACTAAATTTGACTATCATTAATGGTTACCAGTACCGATTTTCAAGTGCTGCTGACCTGCGGATCAGTAGATTTTACCGATCCAGTCGCTATTATGCACTGTTCCTCGATGCTGCAATTACGAATTATCATGTCACTTTGACGGATAATATAAACAGATCTGACTTAGGTTAACGGTACAGACTATAGTTTGGACGGCTCTATAAATTGTAAAAAAATAATTAATAAATAAACACACAGTTAATTCTAAGATATATTTTTGGATATACTTATAAGTAATCGGTATTTGTAAGTTACAACGCTTATAATACAATTAAAATTTCGCACGCAACGGGGAGGAATCGAACGCATAAACCTACCCTGTAAAAAGGAGAGCATTGAAGTAGATTATATGGCATTAAAAAAATCGTACACTTTAATGCCTATAAATCCAAACAAATTCCGTTTTTGTCCGAATGCGCTTCATGGCATTAGACAGTTTTCGTTCGAATCATTTTGAATCACACCAAAAAATTATGGCATTCAAGTGGCTTCTTTGTGATGCCGCTGATTTAATGCCATTAAATGCACTTGAATGACCGTATCAGTTTAATGCGATGCAATGCCTTCAGCGATCGAAGGCATAGAATGGAACTAATGCCGTTCAATGCTGTTGAATTACCAAATAAGTCGAATGCCATTTAATGCTTTTTCCGACCGGATATATCGAATACAATCAATGCATTCGAATGCCGTTAAATCAACATTCGGACAACAACGGAATTTGTCTTGATTTATAGGCATTAAAGTGTACAATTTTTTCAATGCCATATAATCCACTTTAATGCTCTCCTTTTTACAGGGTAAGCACGCACGTCGAGTATCTTAACCACTACACTATTACACGAGTTGCGATCTGTGAAATAATTCCGAAATGCATTTGTAACTAAGGTGGCGAGCTCGGTAACGACTTTTTGATACGCGTCCATGCCATCGCGGCACACGACAAAAGTTCTCGCATTTACCTCATATCCATACAAGTCAGCTAGAACATTCGCGGAACGCAAACACGTCTTGCTCCAATAAACTCTCAACTGTACGCGACCTGCGAATAAGATGTGTCATCCAAAATTGTGTTATTTATTATAAAACCCCTTCATTGCTAAGTGGGGTTATGGAGTAATGTGACGAGTGTCACAGAAATGTCAAAAATAAATGGTTTTTAGGTGATGCAATCCATCCATTGCCGAGGGCGTCATGAATTCATCCCGCGGTCAGCGCGGATAGGTTGCGTTATGTTATGACGACTTTTAGGGCGAGCTAAACAAGCTATTCGGATCGGTAGCATGTACCGATCCTTCTGTAATGTTCACTGCACCACGATTGTAATTTCGGTTCAGTGGATTTTACATATCTTACCGTATTTCATACTAGGGAATAGATGTTTATTTTACTAAAGGATTACCGTTAAATTTACCCTAACTTCACTGTGACATTTACGAAATGCTAAGTGCTTTTGACATGTTCACCCCTTCATTAAGAGCAGTTTTTACTATTATGGTTACAAGAAACACTTTACATTTCTTGATCAGTAAATATTACATTTTTTTCTGCGTGTATTTTATAATGTTTTCTGTTTTGTCATAATATTAGTTGAGATAATTATTATAAATGAACATGGTGAATAACTTTACTTTATACTTCAATACTGTTTTTTTGTTTTGTACAAAATTTTCAGAATTTAAAAATATTCTGAAGAATTATATATTTAAAAAAATTCTTTCTTTACATTATGCCTACTATGGAATTTTCTGCTTATGATATTTTTAATTTCTTATAACACTAAAAATGATTAGGATCGTACTTGATTAAGCCACCTAGGTTCAAATATTATATTATTTGGAAGAATTTTTTTTCAGTAGAATAATACATTGTTTTCGAAATATCATTTTTTGAAACAATAATTAAAAAATAATTTGTAATAAAATATTAGTTCAAATTAATTTCCAATTTTAACGTAGTAATAACTTTTTCAACCTTTTCACATTGATATTTGTAGAAATTACTACCATTTCATGAAAAAAAAAATATTTTCTCATTTTTTTTAGATTTTCAACAAGAATAAAATCTACCATACTACTGTGATATCGCGATCTTTAATATTACAGGGATCACAGCGTAAACGCGGAGCTTTAATTTCCGACAAAAAAATATCAATTTGCAAACACAAAATGGAATAGTTCAATTGTGAGATAAAAAAAATTAATTTTCAACAAAAAAAAAAAGTTTCAACAATAGTTAAATTTCTAAGTAAAGATTTAAAAAAATTAAAAATTGCTCAAGTTAGAACATTTAAAATTGCAGTTGATGAATTTGGAATATTCTATTTTTTAATTAGGTATTTAGCTTTGTACATTTCAACTAAAATGTAATCTTCTAATAATTATTTAAAAAATACTATATATTTTGTAATTGTTCCAATTTTATATTGGATAATAACTTCTGTCTCCAGTTTTCACATTTTCAACTTGCTATAAAATGTTTCATCTTCAAATTTTTTAAGAGTATTTATTTTTAATGGTCTGCACTTGGAACGTGTACCTTATTTATTCATAAATAATTTATTCAAGTTCTATAATTATTTTAATTATTATTCAATAACGGGTACAATTTCAAATATCGTATATTTAAAGAGAAAGAGGGACAAAGGGGAAGTTTTTTGAGAATAGGGGGGAAAAGGGGAATTTCAAGAAAAAAGGGGAAACTAAGAAAAACAGAGGAAGACTGTGCACCCTGATACTAATTTCTCGGAAACGAATATTTTTTGTTTCTTTTAAACAGTTTTTATTCTAATTCAGCATCCCCATATCTCATGAGAAAAATGTTATTTGTGCAAAAAATTTATATTTGAATCACTATTCAACGTTTGTCTTATCTTAGAAAAGTGACTTCGATTTTGCACTTGATATATTATTACGGTGTTTAAACTATTTTTTATTTATATTTCAGTTATGTGAATGAATGTTGCGTTTTAAATGAAGTGAGATGATAATAAAATCAAATAAAAAATTCCAAAACTTTCATTCGAAAACATTTTTTCAAGCCTTAATTTTCAATAATACAAAATATGTACTTTTTAAAAATTGTAATTCAATTCATTTTATAATAATACATATAAATTACTAATAATATATTTACTGTGTGAGTAAATACTTCTAAGAAAAATATTTTTCACAAGCTAGTCACAAAATAGTAGAAATCATCAGTAAGAGACTAATTAAAAAAATTTCAAGTAAACATTTATTATCATTTCTTAGCTGGTCATGTTTTTCTCAGAGAAACCGCTTGACCGAGAGTTTGTCAGAAACATCTAAGCGGTTCCGTAGCTATCTTGACTAATGCGTGCGCTAGATTTAGGTTTTAGGACAGGTTTTAGGTAGTTAGGTAGGGTTCGATTCCCCCCAGCGGGGGCGATTTTTCAAAGCGTTTGAGCGTGCGATCATATGTGTCAGTCTCTGTGCGTGCTATTGTGTAAGAATAATCTTAAATTAAGTGCAGTAATCATATATAAAACAATTTTTTCCTTTTCAAAACGATCGACATTTTACATCATTTTTGTTGTCGAAAATTTTTCGAACTAATCTATTTATAAATCGTGTATAGAATGCGTGCAGGGCATATATAAATATACGTATGTGCGTAACAATGCGAAGTCGGCAAAGTTACTCTTCACAGAAGTAAGGCATACTACATGAAATAGTAACTCTTATAATAAGAGAATAATTCTCCTGAGTGTGGCCGGTTACCAAGTAGTGCAGTGCATCCTACTATTTGAAATTGTTTATCCTACTCCTTTAGAAAGTCAGTTCAAATAACCTGAATGCGAAATAGTAATTTTTACAAAATTCACCGACGAAAAGCTACGCTTCAATTTAAAATAGTTAGAACCACTGGTTTAGAGAGGTCTTCTAACGATATACTTTTTTCCGTGAAAGAAAAAGTATAGCACGTGTGCTTATGAAACTCGCTAAATTTAGATGCGTTTTTCTCGAAAAAATTTTTTTAGAAGTTCCAACTCGAAAAATGCTCCGGTCACTCGTTTTTAACATAGATAGTTCTTTTTGGGCCTAAAATTCCGGGAATTTAATCGGCTATATGCCCCTATCCGTAACTCCATATACCGACTATAAGGTCCCTTTTTATGTGGACACCCACATATGTACATTTTATATAATATTTATAGGCTATGTTATACACTATTCATTTTTTATATCTTTCTTTTTTTAAATATTGCAAGATTTCTCTCCACTGATTTAAATTTACAATAAGTACATACGTGAATTTAAATTTTTCTAAGTTGATAAAAATCTATAATAATACATTTCTAATGTACTGGAAATGTATTTTATAACACATTTCAAGCGCTTAAACAAATCCAAAAAAGAAACGATATTATTGAAAGCTGAGCCAAAAATATTCTAATTTTGGCTTTATACATTGTAATGTACTGAAAGAAAATGAATTGAAATTCGTAATAGAAGTGCCAATAGCATTTTGAATTGCTATTATATTTTATTATCGATTGTAAAACGTTTCAGTGAGAAAAGTACATTATGGTTTTAATTGATGGACAAATGCCAGATAAAAACGGGTGCATTGCGAATCTGTACGTTAAACAATTTAAGATTTTTCAGATGGCGGATATATACCAGACATATTCAGACACGTAACGAATTTAGAGTAAGAAAAAAAATGATTCTTATTGACAGACAAATGCCGGATAAAAAAGGGTTGATTGCATAAGAGAAATTCAAACAACACTTCCAGACAAATATTATTTAATGAAATTTGACGTTTCGTCACCAGTCATGGCGACCTCATCAGAAAATCCTTGGTTCAAATCATTAAGTAGAGCGGTCAGATTTAGTTATATATTTCATATCCATTTTCAAAGAAAGAAAGAACAACCCGTGTGGAAAAATTTCGTGGCAGTCTTGAATCATGCTAAAGCCAGTACAGTTTTTCTCAAGCCGGTCTATTCACGCAATACTAGCCTGGCGCTACACTGGCGCTGTCTAGTTTTGCTAGGTGTTTGATTCAAAACTTTCTGCTGTCTAGTCCCAGTCTTGGCGCTATCTAGGAGTTCGTTACGAATTTGAATATATAAAGATTGTCCTTAGGAAATTACAATACACAATTGCACAAATGCTTAAGCAATAATTAATTGTACACTATTACATATTCAAGATAGTAAACAATAATGGTTGAAGGTGATCGATATCTTAATACAAGAACTGCATTCTTAAGAAGGATTTTTTTTTTAAGAATGTTTAAAAACATTTTTTTTTCAATTGAATTATATAGTCAAGTTATAATAAATTTATATTGAATTTATGATAATTATAATATGTATAATGCTATTTATAATATTGATGATATTCCAGAAAATCAAATATTATTATTAATGATTCATTTAATTTATTTTAATTATTTATTGATTGCATAAATGATAATTAAGCCTAACGTATTAATTAGTTGAAATAATAAACAATCATTATTTCGTAGCCTAACCGCAAGAAAATCATACAAACTTTATTTTTTTCAATGGTTTATTCAGACATCAAGCATTTTTGATGTTTAAAAATTGTTCATGTTTTATTCAAATAAATATTAGGATGTAATGAGTTGAAATTCATATCCGACAAAAATGAAAAATAATTTAACTTTTAGATGGCCGAGGTGTTAAGACGATGGGACAAAGTTACAACAATATAATAGGAAGTTGCATCAGAAGTTCGACACCCGGCGTATGTACAAGAGATTTGCGGAAACTCATTTCTTCTCGTTTTTGTGTACAAAAACTTTTTTTATATTTTTAATTAACTGCAAAATCTATATATTGGACTTTTATGACATAAAAAATAATTATATTATTTAATTATTAATTAATTTTTTATCAAAATAGCCGATCTGTCTAGAAACTAGTCGATCCGAGCGTTACATCCCAGTCTAGCCACTGGACAGTCAGCCTGTGGAGCGCCAGTGTCGACTCAAGGCGGACTGGACAGAAACAGTACAGCGCCACGAAATTTTTCCACACAGGAACTTCGGTTAGACATCGTAGTTTTATACGTAAAAGTTTCGTAAGTAAAAAATTAATAATCAATTATAAGAATAATTGAAGTTTGTACTTCTTTGAAAAAGTCCATTCTCGGTACTCAATCTGATTGAATAGTAGCAAACTGTTTGAAATTTATTTTGTTGCTATTGATAAAAGTTTTTAAATTAAGTTTAAAATCCATGTTTAAAAAATAAAATCAAAGAAAGGAGCATGGTACAGAGTACCATGCTGGTTCGGAGTAGACCGAGTACTTAATGATTTGAACCAAGGATTTTCTGATGAGGTCGCCATGACCGGTGACGAAACGTCAAATTTCATTAAATAATATTTGTCTGGAAGTGTTGTTTGAATTTCTCTTATATAAATTATCCCAGACGTTAAAACATTATTGAGGATTTACCATCTTTCCTCTATCTACTTATATTATGCATTAACTTGGGTTGATTGCAATTCTGTACCTTAAATAATTTAAGATCTTCCAGGTAGCGAATATATACCAGACACATTCAGACACATTTCTAATTCAGAGTTAAATAAAAAAATTGTGGTTCTAATTGCCTCTTGTGAAGTTTACAGTACTTGCCATCGGCTTATCTTCGGGTTGTTTCTAGCTTGTCTTCGGCTCGTTTACGGCTGGCCTCCAACTCGCCTCCGACTCACCTACAGCCCCATCGAATCACCTTTAATTCGTACGGAAAAATGTTTTATAATTTCTTTTTAGTACAGTTTCAGAATAGATCACTTCCCGCACACTATACATGCCTCGAAAAAAGAACACCCCGTGCATGCATTAGAAAAACATATTTTCGAGATACAACAGTGCTGAACTGATGCGTAAAAAGTTGAAAAGGGAAAATGTCAATATATTGGGAGAAAACAGCGCGAGAAGATTTTTTGTTCGCCTTAGGCGCAAGTTTTCTCAACTTTGGACAGTCATTAAAAATCAAATTTTCGATTTCAGAAAAAAAAAATTGATTTTTAGCCATTGAGTTTGCTGAATTGGTGCATTATCAGTTTCATTCGAGAATGTTATTAAGTTCCAAGAAAATGAAGGGGAATTTTTTGTTTTGTTCGAGACACACGTTTTGTCTTCAGAATTAAAAGAAGCAAAAACAACAGTGATGTACAAAATGGTTTCGGCTCGGGTCGGGTCAGGTCGAGTTATCTGGTTGTTAGGTTATCCCATCAGTTCGACCCTATATCCATCCTGACCCGACCCGAAAAGCTTTTATCTGCCCGTCTAAATCCAAAAAAACAATTGATAAACTAAAAATTACAGCGTTATAGACAGTAATTGGGCAAAATTTTAACTGCATTAAGGTGAATGTCCCAGTAATCGTGACGGTCCCAATAATCGTGAAACTTGGTTAAAATTTGAATATATTGTTTAAAAATATGTTAAAAGTAACATTTAATGATGAAATCTATTCATTTTCAGCATTTTAGAGTGTCAAATGGAATTTCAATCAATTAAAAATAGATAAAAAGCAAGAAGATTAGCGTCACGAGTACTAGGACATTTATCTTATATTACAAACGCGATTTGAAATAAGAGAATGGACCGATTGATGAGGCAAGGGGGTAGGGGATTGGCAGCTTTAGGTCCTTTCGTACAGTAGAGTTTTGCGGAACTTTAGAAAGATACGCAGTAGATTTCTATAGAACTTGCATAGTAACTTTGTGCATGATCTTTTTCTCTACTTCTACGTCTTAGCAAAGGACTTTTTTAATAACATTGAATTAATCTCTTGAGCTGCCGGAACACTGATTTACGCATTTTAAATGATTTGATAAACGTTATTACAATTTGTCCCCGTATAATAACTCAAACTGAAATGGAAAAATTCATGAATAAATACGAACAATTGGTACATACGTTGGATAACGTCACTATCTGCGTTTTCCAGGAATGCCAAAAAATCAAACACTTCAAGAAAATCCCAGGCTCGCAAATTATTCATTTGGAAGACTGACAACATATTCGTAATCAGCGGTGCTAAAAGCCATAGAATACAAATATCCACAGGGCCTGGCATTTAATTACTTCATTTATCCCACCATTATTGATCCGCCATCTTGAATTTTGGAAATCTGATAACGGGTATGTAATCAGCGACCCCAAAACCTTAATATACTAATTTTTATCACAATCAGCATTAATTTCACCATTTGGTCCGCCATATTGGATCCGCCATGTTGAATTTTAAAATCTAACAATGTATTCGTAATGAGCGACCCCAAAAACCCTATTATACACCAACTCTCATAGAAGTTTAGCTTCTAGAAAAATGCGAAGTTCAAAAGTTTCAAACGCAAACCCCGAGTTCTGCAAATTTAAATACTAAAATTGATTTTTTCAAAAAGCCCCCGGTCGGCGATTTTGGTTTTAAGCTTAAAATACTCCTGGGATGCCTAGGAATCAAATCCATCAAAAAAACACATTACATCGTGATGTGCAGAAGTGTTCAAGTGCACTTAAGTCTACGCAGTAGTGTTCTATTGCACTTAATGATGCGCAGTAGTCATATCTCACTTCATGGTACGCAGTAGAGTTCTACCATATTTAAGTATGCGCAGTCGAGTTCTAAAATACTGAGGACTCACAAACAAATTCCTGTTTTCTTGAAATCTAATGCAGATTTTTTGACTGAAAACCAATATATATGGGATCGAAAATTTTACAGGAAAAAATAATAAATATCTTAAGAAACTTATAGAGTTAAGATTAAAGAGATTATGTCAACGGCCATACCACGCTGAAAAACCCAGTTCTCGTCAGATCACTGAAGTTAAGCAGCGTTGGACGCGGTTAGTACTTGGATGGGTGACCATTCATGAATACTGACATGAGTGCTGTTGGCACATCGTGGGTGTGGTGAGCCCACACTTGTAGTTATTTATAACTACAAGAAAAACCTAGAAACACTACCCGAATCGGGTAGTGTCACGCCTACCCTGAAAGGGAAATGGTTTAATGGTATATTATGTAGGTGAAAATCAAAGAGTTCATATCATGTCCCTGGAATATCATACGCTTGTATTTAGAGGAATAATTTTTTCAATCACATGAGTTTATTAAGCTTAATTTATATATAATACACTATGTCCTAATCGTTTTTGACTTACGCGGTATTAAAATAACTTCAAGGAAATATGAGTTAATCTCATCTGGAATATTATTGTATATACTTCAGAATTAAAAAATACAAATCGGTTTCTTCTGGCAATTTTGGTCTCCCCATTCCCCTACGTAACGCTTTTTGTATAGTAAGTGTACATAACTTTAACGTCAGCGAATCATCCCGTAAGATAGATTTATTTATACAGTAAGTATATTTTAAAGGTGAGTGTATGGAAAAAATATTAATAAGAATATATACAAAACAAAAATATAAATTCACCTATGTAAAGCCTCTAAAGCAGATCTGATTATTATTTCGATTAAAAACATATTTTAAATGATTTAAATTACGTATTTGTAATAACATTTTTAAAAACTGAAATTTTAATAAGGACCTTCTTCATCTACCTTATCACTGGTTTTACATTTATTGTGATTAATATGAAGAGAAGAAAGGTTTTATGTTATTCTGAAATACTATTTTTCTAAGTTTGAAATTGAATTATACCAACTTTTTGATTTTCATCTGCATAAGAGAAAACTACATTAACTTAAAAAATATTTACCCCATAAGATAAGTTTCCGTTACTGCATACTTCTAAGTACCGTAGGACATTACTGTGCAGGGGTAAGTTCCTTAGAACTCTGCTGTGCAGCCTTAAGTACCGCAAAATACATTAGAACCTTAGAAATGTTCTAAGCCGCTGTACGTTTCGTAGAAAAAAAACAGTAACACACTATTGTGTATAGCCTTAATTTCTACAAAACTCTAATGTATGAAAGGACCTAAAGTCGGTAATCCCCGCCCCCTTTGACCCATCAATCGCAGTCTATTCTCTTACTTTAAATAGCATTTTTAGGAAAATTCTTAAGTATAATGCAATTACAATTTTGCCAAATTACTGTCTAAGGTGCTTTTTAACGAGCTTATCAATTGTTTCCACAGCGAAAAAAAATTTTGAAAAAGTTTGGAAAAAATTGTGCACACCTCTAAAAAGCAAAGCAGATTTGTAGCTGATATGTTACAAAAAAATTCAACAAGTTGCTAGAACTTGCAAATAAATATCTTAAAAAAATGTGTTCAAATGTAAAAAAATTTGAAAAATTGCAAAAAAACAATATAATAAAATAACCCTTCTGCTACAATATGTATTAGAATTTATCTGACTTTTTATATGTCCTTTTGGAATGCCACCATTCAAATCACTTGAGTTCTACTTGTACTTTGCCAGGACAGCATTCTGCCGTTTGGAAAATAGGAAAACACCCGACTGATTCCGAAGGATGTGTTATTTATTTTTCCGAAAAAAATAATGTGTTGTGTCAACATGCATTTGTAACCACTGAGGTACTCCGAGCGGGGACGGTGGAGAGACCGTTGTCTCACTGGAACAGACTCATGCCACTTGCTCGGCAGTGCAAGTGGCACGAGTCGGGCTGCGGTCAGAAGCCTTTTGCGTTAGTCCTATTTTATTTACTTATTTATTTATTTAATACCGAAAACAGACCGGATTCTGGATTGTGTGAGCGTGCGTCTACAGCGAACTTCGAAAATGAGCATGCTGAATTGAACTGAGCATGGTTGCGATTGGATAATCGGCCACACTTTATTTAGAGTGCCGCGTTAAAAATTGGTTATTGGCGAAGCGGCTCTACTTCGGGGTTGCGTTGAAACGGCGATGACGAGAAGTGTTAATTCCGGCTGGAATTGAACGGAAGTGATCTCACCTTGCAGTTGGGTGGGCGCGCCTGTTTGGCGACGTCCAAAAGTTGAGTGTGACTGGTCGTCGTCGCTCAACCGTAACTCCAACTTGGAGTGTAGGAGTAGCTGTGATTTTTCCGAGGGGTTATATTAAATTGGAAATTCGCTCATTTCTGTCACGCTCGCATCGGGCTGTAAAATGAGACGCAGTGAAGGATCCGGACAGCATAACGGATTGCGACTCAGTGAAGGCGGAATGTTCAACGGAAGTTGAGCATTTTACCGAAGCGGATTTGACGAAATCTGATTGTTCTGTGGAAGCGGAAAATTTAATGGAAGTAACACTTCCCGAAAAAATTCTTTTACGGGCCTTATCTGGCCGGCGAGCATAGCCTCTTTTAGGTGTGAATTCGACCCTTAATCCTGATGGATAAGAAAAAATGTGATTCCCACGTTTGGGCCATAAAACTAATACAGTGTTTGACTAATGAGGGAGTTAAGGAATCAAAAATAATTCCCACGGTGTAAAAATCGGTATCAAAAGTAGAAATTCGTTAAAGAAAAATGGACTGAAGAAAAAGGTGAACGCAAATAACTGGTTAAAAGTTTACGGGACGGGTATACCGGAAATAATCGAACACGTAATGCCCGTTGCAGGATCACCAAACCGCCTGGGGTCAATAATCCGGTGACTGATATAACCGGTCGATCTCAAGCGTGCTGAACAAGCAGCTGGAAACACTGAAGCTATATGTAGAATTAATCTCAAGCTGGAAAGAGGGAAAACTGAAAAAAATAACTCGACTTTTAACTATAATAAAATCTCGAACGCTGTGATTTAATTATCGAAATTAGGAATGACAGAATAACGTGAAGAAAAAAAACGTGTTAGAATAAGTTGTTGGAAATTTTACGGCTTTTTATGGTTTGCCTTGGAAAACGCATCACAACCAACTGAATGCAGTGCGCTGACGAAACCGCAGATATTCAAAAAGTCTCCTACTTTATTCCGGTTTGCAACGGAATTTAATACGTGAGAACTCAGGGGAATATCGAAAATAATAGAAATATTATTTAAATCTGGAAATAATTTTATAATTTCAAAAACACATCATAATAGTAATGCTAAAAAATTGGTGGTTGACAATAATAATCCGTAATGAGAAAAGCGAAAAGCGATTGTGATTTATATATGGAATGTGCAGCTCAAATTTCTATCAATTTCCATACGGCGTATATCAGATTTAGGGATGAGGTTTGGAAGTAAGGAAAAAATTTAATGAAAGGCTCTACCCGGATAAGCATGGGTGAGCTGCCTCCGCTGGTTTTTGGTTCAAATTTCAGGGTAAGTTCCTACCAATACGGGATCAATTTACGCCTAGTGAAAACTTCAAAAATATGTTTTTCAAAAGTTATAAACATATATTGAAAAATAAGAAAATTCGAATTTCTCAAAATCGGTTCAATCGATTTTGATGGCTCAAATATATGTTGTTTAGGGTAGGAAGGCAACTAAAAAAATTAAAAATTTCCTCTTTCTACGAGAAGAAGCTAAAAAAGTTATTGTAATTTTTTACCAATTTGTTGTAATTAAATTTTTGGGAGAGTGCACCACCATTTTTTCGGTAATATACTCATATCCGAGGTAACAACATATATTTTTTTGGATAAGTTCAAAAGATTACTTCATGGTTAAAAAAAATAAAAAATGATGACCCCTAATATGTATGTAATTCCGAGAGAAAAAGGGGGGGGGTGGCTAACTTAATTTTTGGCGAATAAATTGTTTTAAGGAGTTAGCTACCCTTGCACATCACCGATTATCCAGCCACACAAAAGGCAGGTTTTATGTTCGAAAATTACCAGTTAAAAAGCACGAAATATCTTCTTTTGTATGCCCGGAACAGGGGGAAACCCCCAAACTATATATTGTACACGAAAAATTATGAAAAGAGCAAGTTAGATTTTCGATATTTAAAAATTGAAAAAAACCAAAAATGTTTTTTTATCCCCCGAATTATAAACAGAGTGACATCGTTTGGGAAAAGCTTCAAAACCCACCCTTACTATATGTAAACCTAAAATGATAAAAATGGCAAGTTTGATTTTCGATATGTGAAAATTCAAAAACGCCAAAAGACTTCTTTTTTTAACGTACAATTTATAGACAGAGTGAGAGAGTTTCGGCTCGCTCGTAAAAACCACCCTTACTATTATAAACAACTAAAATGTTAAAAATTACAGGGTTGATTTCAGATATTTGTACAATAGAAAAGGTTAACGTTTTCTTTTTCTATGTCCCGAATCATAAAAAAATCATCAAAAACCACCGGTTACTACACATATATTTGAAAATTGAAAAACGTCAAAAAAATTATTTTTTTATGCTGGAATGGTTCCGAACCGTTCCGAACGGTCTTACTTGGCCTATAATTCAGGAGATAAAAAAGAAGATTTTTGGCGTCTTTTAATGTGCAAATATCGAAAATCAAACATATAATTTTCAAAATTTTAGATGTGTATGTAGTGAGGCTATTTTTCAAGGGTGAGCCCGAACGGTATCACCCAGACTGTAATTCCAGAAATAAAAAAAAAGAAGATTTTTGGCGTTTTTTAATTTTCAAACATCGAAAATCAAACTTGTAATTTTTATCATTTTAGATGTACATGTAGTAAGGGTGGGTTTTTGAGATTTAAAATTTTTTTTTGGCATTCGGGGTAAATTAGTTCCATAATATTAGGAACTTACCCCTGAAATAGGAACTAAAAACAAAAGGGGAGCAACTCACCCACGCTTACGCGACTACGGACTTCCTTTTATTATTGATTTCTTTATCAATTTATTAAAATAATTAATTTTTCACTTAATAATTTATTAGAAAAACTATAAAATTTAAGTTAAAATTAAATAAAATTAAAGTTTTTCAGCTTACTTGAACTGCCTTTTTTCATAAAAAGGGGTGTTTTTTAATTTTAGAGAGTGGCTTCTCAAGTTTCACTACTTCATATTCTTACCCATTTTGACGACTGTTTAAGATTTTTAGTCAAAAGTACAATTAATGTTATGTATAATATGAGAAAATATGAAACTTTTTACCCTTTTCAGGGGAATTAAAAGCCCTGGGAGCCTAATATACCCTTTTAAAACAATTTGACAAAAATTCACAGTTTGTTTCCTGGGAACCAAACAAAAAAATGCTATTCAGGATATTTTAAAAATTAAATTCAACAAGCATTTTGCAAAACATTTTCGATATAGTAGCGATATAGCGTGAACAATTTTTGAAATGTGCTGGTTACTGTAACTCGCAGATGAAGCTGCAAATGAAATATGGTTGAATTTTGTTGGCACACTTCCTGCCGAAGATAAATTTGAAATCATGAAGTTTTTAACATTTGATAACAGATAGAACTTATCATAGAGCACATATACTTATCCCATTGGGTGCGTCTCTATCGGAAAGATCGATGAGCTCTTCGTAGTGTATATCTTTCCTTCCCCTCTTTACAGTTTGGCGTCGATGGTCGACGTCGCGACGTCGACTTTGAGCCAGTCGGTGGTCGGACGTCGCGACGCCTGTATCGCGCCCACCGCTAGATTTTCGCCGCGTTTTAATCGCGTTATCGGAGCTTGATATAAAAAATTCTTTGTTGATGTAAACAACAAAAGTTTCAAATTTTGTGCTTTAAAAATGCACCTTGTCCAGTTTGCAACATACCACTGATGGTCTGTATATAAATGTCATAAAATGTAGCATACCCAATCCATTTTTTTTAAAGTTAAAAATTAATTTAAAATTATTTAAAAAAAAACTTTAAACAAGTTTTTCAAAAGCAAATCTCGAGAAGAGTCAATTTATCTTTTAAACCGTTGATGTCGCTTGAAATCCGGTTCGTTGAGTGTGATCAATTGAGTATTCTTTCGGTATAGTGCCTGATCGGCGTTTGTGGTGTTTACAGTGAAAACATTTCTTTTTATACATTTTTTTCATGACTCAACTTTTGGGACTATGCAAGGGTGACTGATATGAAAGAGAGGTACATACATAATCTTTGGAAAGGGATTTTTCCAATAAAATACTAATTTTAAAATAGAAACTTCTATAAAAGCTTATTTTGATTAATCGCACGTTATAAATAATAATTAAATATAGTATAGTTAGTTCTTCAGTCAAGTACACTTTATTTTATGAGTGTAAAACTATTTCTATAAGTGCAAACCATTTTTTGGTAGTCAAATAATTTCTAACAATGCAGGAACGTCGTCTCTATTGCTTCTCTCTTTTAAATATTTATGTATCTTATCTTTGTCCTCAATGGATAGTCTATAAACTGTATAGAGCCCAATATCTTTTAAGCTTTTTAATTTCTACCTTCTATAGCGGAAGTTACGTTTTTACTCGAGGTTTCTCCACGTATTGAAGTCTCGGTCCTCATCTTGAAGCTGTTCACGGCGAGCAATGAAATCATGTAGACGTCTGATTTGAAACAATTTTTATAATAACGCTACTTGCCAATCTGGATTAAAATTAAACTCCTTAATTTGTTTAGAATCCAAGATTTTGTATTTATTTATAAAGTTTGCAATTTATTTTCTCTGGCGAAAGTTTTGTCACTTGTATTAGAGCCCAGAATATAAAAAATACACTGAACTTGTCGAATTGTTTTCATATGTCTCGCAAATTTTGAAATGATTATTTTACATTTTTCACATTTTTTAATATCAACTTTATTGAAAATTTCATACCTACCATATTTTGCCCCTAGACCTTATTGGGGAATACAATGTAATGCCTCCTTCAACCCCCCAGAACCCTTTTACAAACCACAATCCCCTTTCCGACAACTTTGACGCCCCTGACCCATTTCTAACTCCCCCAAAACAACATATCTTTAAGACTTCAAACATATTTATCCCTTTCGTTTTTTTAAAGTGCAAAATAGGAAGAAAATTATGATTAGTACTAAGAATAATATTAATAAGTAATACTAGCAAGACAGAAAAAAAGACTACAGTACAGAAAATTCCGTAATACTAGCCCCAACGATTAAGCGACATGCACGAGAGATATCGATAGAAATAATGTTGAAGCGGATGCCTTTTTTAAATCATTGTTGTTTTCTTAATACTTTCTGAGAAAATAAAAGAATATTTTTATAGGTCAAGCGGTCCTCAAATTCTGCATCAAATGAGCCCAAGATAAAAGAATTTCATCAAGATATATTTCAAAAAAGTTACAAATACTCAATTATTAATAATCAATACTCAATTATTCATAATTTCAGAAGATAGAAACAGTTTTAATCTTCGTAAGCTCATTTCATAAAATATGTGAAGGTAAACATTTGGAGTAAAAAAGGACCATAACTTTCTTATAAATTCCTGAGCTAGATACTTCTTTTTGCAGAAAGTTTTCACCAGATATTCAAAATTCGATGTATAAAATGAATTAAACTGATTTCAAATCAGAGTATAATTCAACCAAGAATTTTATTACTTTTCGACAAAGTAAATTTAAACAATTTGTTTCGGGAAATGGATGTCAACACATTAATTTGCTCTTTTTAATGGATAAATTTAAGATTTATAGATGAGATAGATAGAGAGTTCTTGAAAATTAACCGATAATATGTCACTCGTAGATAGTAGATAAGTTTCCGATTCGATAGCTCAGCACATTTTGAATAGTAATGCATTTGATTAAATTTCAATTGAGATATTATCAGAATGAAACTATCTATTCATAATAAGGAGGAAGTTCATTTGTTATAACGAAACTAAAAAAGTTTAATAAAGAAAAATCCGGTAAGCTGCTGAATAAATTACTGAATTTTTCATAACGTTAGCCCTGAACGAGTTGGAAAAGGGGTTAGTCTTACGGAAAATTCCGTAAGGGTAACCAGTTCAAAGTTTTTTTTTTCATAAATCATTAAACTTTTCTATTATAATCATAAACGTATTTTAGTTCCCTGACATTGATTTAGTTGATCACTATTCAAATCAATTGAATAGGGATTCGTAATTACCGCTCTTGTTAGCAAGTATAATATAAGTTCACACTCGAGTTAACATAACATTTTTAGGTAGTGCCTAGGTAAATAAGTCCATTATCTTGATTGTCTCTCGCCCTAAAAACATTCCTTGGAGTGTCAAATACATTAAAAATGCCTCCGTTTGTGACATGAAATGCATAATTGGTTACTAAATAAAGACTAAATATAAGACTAAAATAAGCTTTCAAAACTTCACTGTAAACAGAAGTTATCATTTCCGGGCTCATTTCAGCGCTCATTTCAGATATTAGAATTATATTCAGAAAAAAAAATCTCGAGTGGTACTAAATAAATACTTCATGGGTCTAAAAGAATACCACGAAGAAGAGCATTGATGGGATACCAGAGTAATTTGCTTTACATTGAAACAAACTGTATGTCCTATTCCAAAATAGGAAACTTCGAGTCTAAAGTGGTACCTGTAAAAAATGATGCCCTAAAAAAAATTCTACTTTTTAAACTGAAAAGCTTTATTTTTTATTAAAATTCCAATATTTTTAAATATATTAATTATTATTTTGAAAGTTTGACTTTAATTTCAAGTAATTTTTTTATTCTAATTCATGTTGTAATATTACTTTCGTGATTAAAAGTTTCAGTTCCTAATTTGAATTAATTCGACATTTACTTCTGGTCTAATTCAAAATCCTTTAATTTACAGTTTTTTAAATGTAAAAATTTTCTTTTCTCAATTTTTTCAAATTAAATGTATTTTATTTACATTGAAATTCGATCGGTTGTTTTTTTCAAATCAATAACTTTCGAGATTGAATAAGTTTAAGAAGAGATAGCTTTCTAGTTAGATTCTTTTTAATACTAGATTACTGAGTTTTGTATTTTATTTCTCGATTTATAAACTGTCAAATTTTAATTCTGTGTAGGGTAGAGAGGGGCAGGACCGACTGCCGGGTAAGAGCGACTCATTGCTATTCCTTCATGATTTTAATTCTTCTTTATATCAAATAATCAACTGAATTGGAGAAATTATGCTATTAACTTAAATCTTGAAAATGCACGTTGTACAAGAAAATTAATAAAAAATAAACAGTGTTGAAAACTAAATAATGGAAGATTCGATGGCAGAAATAATATGTTTGCAACATTAATTGAAATAATACAGCATGCAAATTTGATCTACTGGTACATAGATTAAACATTATTCTATCAAGTAATTATAAAAATTAAACTTAATCAAAGTCCAAAATAGATTAAATTTATAAAATATGGCTGAGACTTCACTATCGGGGCAAGATCAACAAAGTCGTCTGCGCGTGTCGTCTGCACCTAGCTGTCTAGTAGAATGTCAACGAATAAGACGTCATATCACTGCTTTCACGATTTTAAATAAAAAATACCTTTTACTTCTTGATGCATATATTTAGAAGTAAATTTCCCAGTGAATACAATACCAATGAATTATACCCTACAATTTTCACATCCTAAGATATTTTTATTTCATAAGTAAACCAAAGTCGGTCTTACCCCCACACGCGGAGCAAGATCGATGAAATACAGCTTGTTAGAAATAATTAAATTATCAAATCATTGTTTTATTAAGATAATTAAAGCGCATATGAATATGATGCATAGTAATTTGGGACTCGAAATTTGAAAAAATGTCATGAATTCCACGTCTTATTAACTTATTATAGAGCAATGAATGTTAACCGAACGGTCTTGTCCCTCTCTACCCTACTTTTCAACTATGCGTTTCTATTGATGTTCCCATTTTGAAACAGGAAATTTTCAAATTTCATCTCTTTCAAGTGCTATAATTTTTTTTCTATACATCACTTAAAGTTCGTTTCATTTTATTGAAGAGAAATGTTCAATTTATCAAATCTGAATTTTGTTCAAAGATACGAATACTTTTGTAGTTTGAACACTTTCAATACTTTTCATTCGTGGAAAATTTCGACGACAGGTCTGCGAATTTAATCAATAATATACGCTACAATAGTAAAATAGTCCCCCGTGCTTTGGCTGACTAAAAATTATTATCGCTTGTCAAGTTTTATATAAGGAAATATTTTTATTTGTAGGTCATAGTAATTTAATATTAACACTTTAATTGGTTTTTCGAAGTGATACATTTTTAACCAATTCAACATGAAGCGTAACAAAACTTTTGTTTGAAAAATTTTCTGTGAAAAATGATCAGCTTTTCACTTCGCTGGTTCTTTTCTTGAAATAAAAAAATTAACCAATAAAACAAAAAAAAAAAAGAAAACTGCTGTTTCGCGTAATGTAAAATTCATTACGCCTTCCTTATTTTTCCTTCTATTTTATGCTGAGCGAGTTTTATTTGCTTTGGTCGGCTTTGGTATAAGTAACTTGATGTGGCAAGGATTTACAATAAGTAATCGAATAATTCCGGCTTTTGCAACGGTGGGTTTTTATACGTATATCATTTTATCTCTGCTTCTAATGTGGTTATAGAAATCCTTTTTTTCGTTTCAATTTGTGAGGAGTATATACGGAAATGAATCACTGCAAATTAAATTAGAGGATGTTATTATAACCACAAAGAAACTAAAACTCGAGGTATGTAACAGTTTATTCTTCCACAAAAGGTACTCAAATATACATAGGGTTCTGAAACCACAAAATCGCGTGTTAATTTATCTCTGTGTCTCTGAGTTAGAAAATATTTAATCAGTTTTTGAAAAACAAGCGTTTATTAAAATATACTACAAAGAAAAGAAATGAATCAGTCTGAAAAGGAAGCTTGCAATTATAATATAATAATAGCAAGGTGACTAAAAATGAAAGCGTGGGGCGTAAATATTGAACATTACATTTTTATGACAAAGAAATTTTAAATTTTACGCCTTAGGCTTATATTTTTAGTCACCTTATTATTATTATTATTATTATTATTACATATATTATTATTGCAACCCCCTTTTCAGATTCAATTATTTTGGTTGTTTGTAGTATATTGTAATAAAAGGTTGTTTTTTAATAAACAAAAATACGTTAGAAAACTCAATTGAGAGAGTTTGTGTCACTGAGGTCAGAGACATAATAAAGAACTTGAAAAACGGTAAGGCGCTGAAATGCTTAAATACGGTGGCGAGTACATACCTCACAGGTTGTGCGAATTGATAAATTTATGTATCGAGACGGGGGAAGTCCCAGACGATTGGAGAAAAGCGATTATCGTACCAATATACAAAAGAAAGGGAGATAAAAGCAAATGCAGTAACTACAGAGGTATCAGCCTTCTAAGTACCGTAAGTATACTTATTCGTAGGGTAATGGAAATTACAGAAGAAAAGATGTGGAAAGTCCAAAGTGGATTTATGCTAGGAAGATCATGTACGGATCAAATATTTAGCTTAAGACAGATCACAGAAAAAAGTTTGAGAGTAAGGAAAAAGTTTTCTGTGCATTTGTTGACTTGAAAAAAGCTTTTGACAAGGTGGCTAGAAGTAAACTTTGGGAAGTCCTCCCCCACAATACTCTCTTCCTCATCAAGTGGGCCACGCTTACCCCGAAAGTGAAATAGCTTAATGTTATAATAATAATAATATTAAAAAAAATTTTTTTTTTTTTTGCTTTTTAGTCGTTTGAAAATGTTTCTTTTTTCGCAAATCTATTACACCAGACTCTCTGTTGAGGAACAATGTCGGGAGTTGCCTGCAAATAGCCTTGTTCATAAAGCGCGTACATCGAAACGAAAACAGCCAGGAACGCCTAAACCATTTCCATAATATTGCGCAATCTACTTGACTGAGTAGTATAGTGCATGTGTCCCTTCAGAGGCGGAGTCGCAACCGTCTCTCGCCCTGCCCGCTGAGAAACTGTAGGGACTAGCAATTCTAGGAGTTCATGAAACGCGTGCGATCGCGCGTTCCTCAACAGAGAGTCTGGTGTATAATCTTAAGCAGTATAATTCCTCAGATTGAACTCCATCCAAAAGGGAGGGGGTTTGGGAGGGGATGACTCAAATCTTAATTCTACTCTCGAAAACAATTTGTGAGAGGTCAACTCTAATTTGAACTACTCTCCCCAAGACCTCTTGAAAGATACACATATTGCTCGTGTTTCTTACATTATGAAAATCCGGGGTGTTATTTAAGAAGGAAAGGGAGGGGGTGCCCAAATTTGATAGAATATTGTACTGCCATCGGAAATACGTTTGTATATGCAAAGTTTTATGCTGATTGGATACGTGAAAGTGTGATAAATTTGAAATACATGGTTTGACACACACGTACATGCCCGAGTCTAAACGTCCGGACAGTCCGTACGTTTATGTACGTTTAGAACACGGTTGAGTTTAAACGTACAGACCTGGCAAGGGGCAGGGAGAGCTCGAAAAGGGAACAAATGATTTTATTTCATTTTTCAAATTTTTCCTCCATAATTTGTGAGAAACAATAAAAAATTAAATTATTTATCATTCTTGGATAGCTCAGCTATCAGGAACCTTAAAAACTTCAAAAATATTAAGTAATATTTCAGAGTTCTAAAACAACGAGCCGATGCAATGACAAGCTTAATCCGTGGTCGCAAGTTAGCTCTGATTTGAGACTTCTTGGCGATTCATTTCTCTTGCGAGAAGAAGTCGCACCTAATGCGCTGCTCAGCGGCCTAGTTCGGAATTAATGCTCTCAGTTCCGCGTATTATAGTTCCGCAAAGAAAAATGAATCGCCAAGAAGTCTCAAATCAGAGTTAATTTGCGACCACGAATTAGAGTCGGCTCTTTGTTCTTGAAGTCCGAAATATTACTCAATACTTCGGGTATTTTATCAAATTCTTCATAGCTGTACTATCGAGGAATAATAAATAGTTTCATTCTTTACTGTTTCTCATAAATTAAGGAGAAAACATTTTTTTTAATGAAATCTTTTGTCACTTTTTAACATGATTTTATGACATTTTGATGAAATTTGATAAAATTATCAATTTTCAGTGGATTCTTTAATTGATAATATTTTTGTTACAAATACTTAAATCTTTGTCAAATTTACGTAAAATTTAATTAAATTAAAAAAATAGGTAGGCAAACATATACCTATGTTTTAACCTAGGTCTAAGCATAGGTCTAAACCTAGGACAGGCCAGGTTTTTTCTTCCGGGCACTTGGACCAAGTCCCAAGAAAGTACCAGGTTTTTCCGGGAAGTGTGCTATATGGGATACATGCATACATACAAACATACATAAGCACATAGTGTGTCAAATAAAAGCTGGGGGGGGGGGGTCGCTGAAAAGGAGAGTGGTGGCAACTTAAAATTGATAACATTTGGTGTTGTCATTTTTTTTCAATTTTTTTTCAACTCAAATTTGATAGAATTTTGTAATGTCATCAGAAATACGTATTTATACAAAGTTTCAAGTTGATTGGATATGTGGAAGTGTGTCAAAGTTGAAATGCAAGATTTGACTCTGGCATACATACATGCATACCAACAGTAAGCCAAATGAAATCTCTAAAATCACTCCGTCTGCGGGATGTCATGGATACATATAAAATTTTGACATCTCTGGTGTTTTTTAATAAATTCTAATTATGTCCGTCCTGCAGACGGAGTCAAACTGATTAATTTAACTTGAAAATTCTTTTTTTATACATAGTCTCAAATTACACTTAATAGTAATTCCGTTCTTTTTTCACTTGCTAAAGAATTGTTAACAATAGACACAAAAACACTTTTTACAAACGAAAGGTCAAATGTATAGTGTCTATATTTTTTTTCTGATAAAGACCGTCGAAGAACGGTCGAAATGTCAAACTAAACTGCCCTAGTAAAATCTTCCCTTATTAATTACCCTGGTCAACACCATAACATCTTAAGAAAATCAAATAAAATCTTGTAATAACTTACGGATATTCCTGACAGTGAAAAATATTTATATATGTAATTCGAATTTTAACGGTTACAAAAGGCCGTGGCTACGTGTACCGAAATTCCAGTACAAATAGCTGGATTTTTTTAGTACAAATAACGGGAGCTGGAAAAGGGGCTATTTGTACCGAACTTCCGGTACGTATAGCTGGATTTGTTCGGTACGCGTAGACACTTTCGTTACAAAATTAATCTATTTAACCTAACACTATTTGCTTATTGGTATAAAGAATAATTTATGAGAGTAATGAAAATTTAATTTTTTAAATAGAATATTTTAAATTATTCAGAGCTTTCCTCTTTAAGTCCGCAAATTGAGAGTTATTTTTTGCTAAACTCATATTCCTACCTCTTTATAATTTTGAATTAATTCTTTTAAATTTTTTGTGCTGACTGGCGGTCTCTACTCTTTAACCTGGCAACTAAATGCTCATTGCTCAGCCTTTACGCAAATGTGGTCATAAAATACGATGGGGCGCTTGAGATTATATGTGAATAATTAATTTTTGAATTTCATACGGTGAAACGAGTTTCGACTAACATTTAGCTTTCGGGAGATTAAAATTTATTTTAAAAATCTGCATGTGGTACAGACTGACGAACCCACAATTTATTATTTTTTATTTCTACAAATTGGTTTCTTCAGTCTGACAATGTCATCCGTCGGCGACTCGTTGGTGGTTTCTGTCCTTCGTTCATAATTCAAGTTTTGTTTTGTTTTGAACATTTTGAAGTGTTTGATATAATTTTTGCAGTTTTTTCTTTATTTTTTGAGTGGGATTGCAAATTTGTGAATTTTTTTGATGTTTTTGCCATCATGATGTCAGGTATGCTCTCTTTTTATTGATTTTTGTAAATGATGGTTATGAATTTTTTTGGCTTCGATGTGAATAATTTTTTGTTTAGCAATAGATGTTTTGACTGATGAGGGCTGACACAGCAGCCGAAACGTTTCGACAAATTTTGAATTGAAATTGGACGAATTTTATTGATTTTGACCTGTCGTTGGAGACTGTTTTGACACACGTCTATACCTAACACCTATATATCTTTCTACCTTATACCTATATACCAACCATACACACTACTTTTTTCCAACCGAGCAAGTCACGCCTACCCCGAAAGGGAAATGGCTTAATGGTATAATAATAATAATTATCTATTTTTCTGAATACAAAATTGTAAGGTCAGTGATTTTGTTATTTTTCGCAAATGTCAAACTTTATCTTTGAGCTTGCTCGGTGCATTTTTGTCATATTGAAGAAAAAGTGCATTCATATAAGTCTCTGAATTTCTGAATCTTAGTTAGGCCGTGTAAAAATCTCGTGGAGAACATGACTTGCAAAAGTTTGTGATTTATTTTCTTCTAACTAAACAAGAGTTCTTAACATTTTTACATGAATGCCGTATATTTTATCCTGCAGGAATGCGATGCATAGTATTTTATTATACATATTTACCAAATAATATAAAATTGTCTCACTTAATAAACACTCCTATTAAAAATACAATTGACAACTTTGCGCACAATTGATACATATTATAAGCTCTTTTTCCCTTTTTTGTCATAAATTATTTGTATTCGATAATTGAAATGTTTTTGAGCATTTTAAAACTAATCTTTAATTGTTTGAATAATTTTGATTTGTTTAAATATTTTTTTCCTACCGACTTATTGAAAGGAACTTTTTTTTACATTTTATCTCACAATTGGTCATTTTGTACGAAAACTGATCGTTGTTTCAAGAATTTACCAATTGTTTAAAAAATTAATTATTATTTACTTGTAACTTTTTCTTAAAGATAGGTATAAAACTCTAGTTTTTTTTAATTTGGTTTACTTTGTCGCTAATTTTTAAGTATTTATGGAATTTACAAATTACTACCCTATTTTGTAACGAATTCGCATTTTTTAAAATAATTTTGTTCTGAAATAAATGTTTTAATTTTATCTTTTTCTGTAATCAATGTGGTAATTTGTTATTGTGAAGATTAAAGTTTTTTGTTGAAACCATTATGAAATTGTTTCAACAACTTATTGAAGATTAACTGTTCATTTTTATGAAAATGAGATGACAAAATCGGACTTTTTTTCTAAATTTGGTCAAGTGTGTCGATTATTGTTACATATTTAAATGCTGTATAAATTCTTAAAATAATTAATATTTGTTTAAATGATTTTTTTATATTGATCCTGAAAATTAAACAAAAAGGATGAAAAAAAAACTTACTTTCTGGTTTCAGAGGACCAATATTCATCAGTCTATGGAAAAAAATTGGAGAAATAATTTCAGAACTACAAAATTGATAGTAATTTTTATAGAATGAAATCTTACTGGAAAAAAACTTTTCATTGCCAATGTAAAAAAATTATTTAAAGAAATATTAATTATTTAAAGAATTTGTATAAAATTTGAATATTTAACAATTAGCGGCACACATAACCAAATTTAGAAAAAATTATATTTTTGATTGCATTTCCATCAAAATGTACAACTATAAATCTTAATTAAATTGTTCACACAATTGTATAATGATTTTAATTTTTAACGTAAACATTGCTCTCAACAATGACAAATTACCGCATTAATGACAGAAAAAGATGAATATTAATGATTTATTTCAGAAGAAAAAAAATTATTTAAACGAATGCGGATAAACGTAAATGCTTGGAAGAATATGAGTCTTCCTATCAATTACTAATTGTCTAATTGGGAAACAAAATTAATGAAACAAATTTAAATTGTTTAAACAATTGAGAAATAGTTCAAAAGGCTTAAAAATATTTGACTTGTCTAATAAAAATAATTTATGGCAAAAAAGGAAAAAACAGAGCTCATATGCGTAAATTTATTCGTTGGAGACTTGCCAACAAATTCTAATGATCTCCCGAAAGCTGTGTTTGAACCAAGAAACGTGAATCTTATTTTTCTCAAAACAAAAATTTTTACATGTTAATCTTATGCTAATATTAACTGATTTGGCTCAAACTTGGATAGAATGTTTTTTTTTCACAAGAACCTCACAAAATGGGGAGAGGCGTGGGGGTGACATGCACTCTATTCGAAAAAAAATGTCAACATATATTATTTTGGACCACCCTAACGCATATTTGTATAATGTAATAATAATCACCAATTTATTATTAAAGAATGATTAATCCTTTTTTCATTTGATTTCTATCACTCCAGTTTTCTTTCCTTCCAATAAATTAATATTTTCTTCATCCGAAAAGCTGTTTTCTCTGCCAATCTTGATAAAAAAAATAACTGAAAATAAGAACATAAAGATCCATTCTCGATCTGGCAGTGTGCCAGTCCTTCATTCGAAGTTCCTGTGTTTTTTTCTTCAAGTTTGCTTAACGGTATAAGAGTTAGAAGAGTAACTCTCAGGGGATATCACACCCAGGTATGACGTGTTGACAATCTCTAATGCGGGAACAGCAGTTTATATTATAGGACAGGCTTTAAACGGAAAATTAGAAAACATAACGAGTTCACAACGCTTTATGTTTCATTGAGAAAAATGTTTGCTTGAATAGTCTTCTTTTAATTTAAACAAAACTTTAAATTTAAATCAAACAAATTCTTTTTTAAACTGAAACATTATTATTTCTGTGACAAAGGGTTAAACAGATTTTTGTTTATTTTAAACATAGTTTTTGTTAAATTTGAATCAATTTTGATTGATTCTAATAAAATTGTGGATTTAATTCAAATAAAGTTTGTTTTATTCAAATAAACTACATCAAAACAAATTTATTTGTTTGAATCTAACAAACATTTTTCTCAGTGTAGAGGCACTGATACGCAGAGACAAGAAATCTTTGTGAAATCTGGGAAATACGTTCAATTTATTCTCGAGGGCTTTTGGGGAGATAAAGAAATCAATCTAGCATAATAAGAAAAAACAAATGACACTTTTGAATGGCCACTTGTCTCCCTTTTCATATTTCTATACTTGTTCTATTATTTGAGGGTAAAAATTACATTTTTTTATTTGTCATACCAAACTATTGACTACTTCAAGCTGCTACGTTTTCAGTTCTTTGTCCAGCTTTCAATGTTGCGGAATTAAAATAAAAATCCCTTTAAAATTGAAATCTATTCGTTTTTATGAAAGCTATACCATGAAAGCTATAGTGAACGGCCATATCACGCTGAAAAAACCAGTTCTCGTCCGATCACTGAAGTTAAGCAGCGTTGGGCGCGGTTAGTACTTGTTGGATAGGTAACCATTCGAGAATACTGCGTACTGTTGGCCCGTCGTGGGTGTGGTGAGCCCACACTTGTAGTTATTTACTACAAGAAACTATCCACCTAGAAACTCTACCCGAATCGGGTAGTGTCACGCCTACCCTGAAAGGGAAATGGCTTAATGGTATTACTATACACTTAAAAATATTCAAAATTCACGAACTTATTACGTTACAAAAGTATCGGAAAATTTATGAAATTTGTTAAAAAATTTCTAGTTGACAACGTTCCTAATAATAAATTGAAATGTCTAACTTAAAATGCTTTAAATATGAAACCAGCCATAACTTTTGGTTTTGAACTATGTTTTTTAATTAATAACATTTGATTAATAAATAAAGGTTGCATCAAATTACAAATATTTTTAATTATTGTTAGTTGCATTACAAATGCTTTAAATTGTAAAAATTGTAATTGTTACATTTACAAGGCTTCAAAGTTTCCATTTAAACTGAGAGCAACCGCTCGTCGTACTTACAGAATAGTAGAGAATCATGGATCGAGTATTTATTATCTCGAATTAACCAACCCTCAACAACTGAAAAAGGTTTTCGGTTCAAAAGCAACTTGAAGATTAAATGGCCTAAAATAACTCGACGGAAAGATCCACACCTACTCTATAGAGGTGGCAAATCTTTTAGGAGAAGACTGAGAGAAACTCAAACTGCGACCATTTTCACCCTAAATTCAGGAGGTTTGAGGACTCTGAAGAATCAAAATGTACGCAAAGAAAATCAGTTGAAAACGGGAATAATCTATAAAACAATACGAATATATATATATATATATATATATATATATATATATATATACTATAGAAGAACTAAAATCTGCAATATAAGAATCTAATGGTAGAAATCCTGGACCCAATTGAATTCCATGCTATCAATATCCAAAACCATTTGGAAGAATCAAACATTTCCCGTCATTAGTCGTCTACGATGAACTCTCGAAGAGAAACAGTTTTCATCTCCCCAACAAATTGGATTCATAAACAGAAGATCCACCCCAGATCTACTTATCAATCTTTAAACGAATATAAGTAAAGCCTTCCGAAATAAATAACAATTCATAGCCGTTTGCCAACAGATATAGAAAAAAAAACGTTTGAAATGGCATAACGCCATCGATTTCTGAAAATACTAAAAAATTAAAGTAGTAATTAAAAAAGAGTCCCTCAAGACTCAGTAATAAGTACTTCACTTTTCCTAGTCTCAACAATCTAAAAAGGAATATATCTTGTTCAAAATACCAATAAGACTCAAACCCGACCAACAAAACATCAAAAGAGTGAGCCAAGTAAAATTCAACTAATTAAATCAGTACTATGGATTTCATTTAATCATTTTTTTTTTAATTTCATTGATTGAAATAGTAAAATACATTGTAACAGTCTCACTTAAACTAAAAATCATGATGAACGTTTTATTTTTCATGACAGCGCCTAAAATGTTTGCAATTTCGGACTACACACTTTCTGTATGTTCGACCTCTCCCCCCAAACGTACAAGAAGAAACAAAAAAAAACTTTTTTCAACTGTATCTATAACAATCTTCACAGGCCGGAATGCTCTAAAAAGTGGGAAAATAAGGTGATTTTTGATGAAAATAGGGGAATAAATTCTTTTAAATAAAATGAATGTGAATGCTATATTGAAATTAATTAAAAATGCTCTATATTCCGAATAAAAATATTATATTTTCAACAAAATAGATGAATTTTTAACCAAATAGTTGAATCTACAATAAAAAAAGATGAATTTTCAACTAAAATTATGAATCTTTAATAAAAAAAGACGCTTTTCAACAAAATAGTTTAATTTTTTACCAAAGAAGAGATAAATTTTCAACTAAAATGGTGAATCTTCGACCAAAATATTAGTTTTTAGCAAAGCATTTTAATTTTCAACCAAGTAGTTCCATTTTCAACCAAAAAAGATGAATTCTCAACGAAAAATGTAAGAGTTGATTTATCAAGGAAAACAGATTTTAATTTTAAGTAAAAAACAGTTGAACTCAATCAACAAAATAAAAGATGTCAACCAAAAAGTTGAATTTTCAACCAAAGAGATTAGTTTTCTACGAAAAAAGAAGATTTTTCCATAAAGTACATGAATTTTCAACCAGGTAGGTGAATTTCCAACTAAAAAGAATAAATTTGTAACCAGCAGTGGAATTTGCATCTAAAAAAGATAAATTTTCATCCGAAAATGGAATAGTTTAATTATCAGATAGACATGTTAAGTTTCAATAAAAAAAACGGATTTTCAACAAAATAGTTAATTTTTCAACCAAACAGGTGAGAATTTGCAACTAAAATGATGAATTTTCAACAACAACAAAAAACGAAGTTTCAATAAGCTAATTAAATTTTCAAACAAAAGAGAAAAATTTTCAAACAAGAAAGATTTTTCAGTCAAGAAAGAAAAAAATTTCAACCGAATTCTTGAGTTTTTAAGTCAAAAAAGCGAATTTTTAACCAGAAAACATGAGTATTCCACAAAAAAGTTAATTTTTAACCAAATAGTTGAATTTCAAACCAAAAACTATGACTTTTTAACAAAATTATTGAATTGTCAAGCCAAAAATATGATATTTCTACAGAATATATGAATTTTCAACTATAAAGGATTAATATTCCACCAAAAATAGAATATTATTACATTTTCAGCTAAAAAATTTAATTTCCAACTAAGAAAGCTGGATCCATCTTATTCAAAAAACGTAAAATGATTGCCAACAATTTGACAAGAAAATTACAGCAATTTGGATCCATTCATATCAAAACATCAAAGAAATGAATAAGCAGACTTACTAGATAAATTCGCTACATGGAAAACCCTCAACCGAAGAGATCATGCTGCCAAGGAATTCTGAGAAAACCGACGCAATTTGAAAAGACAATTAAGTATCTCAAAGAAACCAATTTGTCCCCCCTAATATAGTAAATCCAAGAGTTATTAAATCTATAAGTAAAACATCTTATACTTTAGGGTGTGTCTAGTCGTCCTGAACAATTGGGGGAGTTGGAAAAGGGGAAATATTGGACTAGTCGTCCCGAATTTCGGCATGGCGAGATACTTCGTATACTTTATAATTTTATTTTTGCAACCAAATAAGTATCATTTTGTTAAACTAATAGGAATTATTGTTCGTCGCTAATGACTTTTGTTGATGTGACGCCAAATAAAGCTGATAAAAAAAAGTTTCCATTCATCAGTCTTGGTTTAAAATATTAAACTGTTCATTTTCAATTGATTTACATTTAACTTAAATTTGAGTATTTTCATTGAAAGTTTTTTTGTTTAGTTTCATTGTTCACACTGTTCAAATTTGTTCGAATCTAATTCGTACTCGTATCCATATTCGCAAATGCAATTTCGACAGATTAAATCTACAATTTTAATCATTGTCTAATTGAAATCTCTTTAATTTTGAATGTTTTAAATAACAACTTTTCAAATGAATTAGGTGATTAAAAGCTTTTAAATGAAAACTGTTTAAATTGGTAACATTAGAAAATGAATAATCCTGAATTCAAATAAAAAATGTTGAATTTCAAATTTTATACATGATTTATTTAAGAACTAAAGAATTTAAAGTTTCAAAATATAAGTCCAGAACCAAAATAATCGAATAAATATTTATCAAAATTTGAAGCAACTGTTAGCTGTTTTTATTGTATGTTACGTAAAATATATGACGAACGACAATTCAAATTGACCTATTGTGTACGTATATAAAGACCATATAATATCTAGAGACAAAAAGAAAATAGTGCAAATCTGAAATATTAATAAATATACAAAAATTTCGAAAGAAAATGTCAAAATACATCATAAATATTCTAATTTGGATAATTGATACCTTAATTTCTTAATGTTAATGACTAGGTATATTTATAATCAGTGTTGGCTACGTTACTTTCTTTTAGTGATAGTTACAGTTACTAAATAAAGTCACTTCAAGTTACCTAAAAAATTACTTTTAGCGCTCCCTTAATTTTTTAATTTAAAGATAAAAATAACTAAGATCATAATTCATGAAAACCTAATTTAAAAAGAAATGAGTATTCGTTAAAGTAAAAAAATACACAATATATTTCGGCAATTAAACAATTTAATTCTAGTGATATGTATTTAATTCTAGTAATTCAGATTCGTTACACGAAATTGGTCCAAGCCTGCTTGGTTTTGTTCTTACTCGCTTGGAGCCACAAACAACATTAGCACCGAAGCACGCACGGCAGCGCAAGGCGATATTCTGTTTCTGTTGTTCTCCGCCTGAGTGATCCATTTTTGAATTTCTTTTTATCCCATGACTCATAAACATCTCTTAATAGGAGATACTCAAAAAAAAACAAGTTACTTTTTAAAATAGTAACTAAGTTACCCTAACAGTTACAAATAACGTAACTTTTTAGTAACTTAGTTACAAGTAACAAGTTACTACCCAACACTTTGTATAACAGTCGATTAAGAATACAAATTTATTATATTAAGAAGTAAATGAAATACAAGAAATTCAGAGGCATACAACATTATTTTGTCTTTAGAGTAAAGTAGAAAGATAAAAACTATTTTGAACTGTGAGAAAAGAAACTTCAAATTTAAAACAGAAAGTATTGCTTTTTGTGTTGCCAGTGCTTTCAATTTATGTGCTCATAAAGCAGAAATAGAATCAGACACGATATAACCATTTTTCTGAAAATAGAAGCAAGTGCTTACTGCAGTAAAAAAGCAATTTTGGTTTCGAGAAATATAGGGATATAAATTTAAAAATATGCAACATATGGAAATTTAAACTATATTTGATAGCCAACGTAACTTACATTTTTATGAACTGATTATTTTGTAGATTCGTAGCAAGTACTTATTTCCTATTTTTAAATTTGAATGATTGAATTTGCTTAATGATTTATTTGCTTGTGTAATCACAAAAATTAAATTGGACTGAAATCTCGTTCCAATGAGTATTGAAAATATTGAAGAGGCAAAAACATTGGAGGACATCCAGCCATATATCAACAGCCACTGAACGGATTTTACAGGTCACTGAATCCTTATAAAAGTTCCCGATCTTTTGAGAAAGAAAAGGGGGAAAAATGTAGAGTAATGTTTGCTACATCATTTTGCTGTTTTCGACGTGCACAGCGGTTTTAGACATCACTGAACAGTAAAGATCTAGTAGAAAAAATCTCAATTAAAGGAAAGTTTTAAAGCTTTTTCGTATTAGAACTGCTATTTTACTCTGATGTTGTAATTACAAATAAAATATATACAAATTGGCTAAACAAACGCTGCAAGGTTCATAATATATATATATATATATATTTATTATATATATATATATTATTTATTGCATAGCATAACAATTACAAACAGGAAAATATGCATTTTTTGGAAATATTAAAGAATGAACTTCAAAATGTATGGAGTCCAATGTGCAGTTTAAAATTATATAAAGCTCGTGATTGTTGTTCTTTCTGCAACTTTAGAATTTACTTATTTATCAGGGGTAAATAATTAAATCTGGGACAATATATGCCTTTTTAAAGAAGTTCATAATATTCTAAAAAATCATTGAGAAGTTAAATATGCTTTTTCAGCTCGCAGTGTTACCTTCTTTTTGCTATAAAATTCACAAGCTGTCCTAGACATTCTAAATTAGGTAAAGTATTAAACCCTTTGAAAAAAACTAAAAGTTGCCTTTTGTAGTCGTAGATTTTCTCAAGTTTTTGTAGAAATTTTTTGCTATTCGTAAAAGTGTATAGAAATTCATAATTTTCTAAAAAGAATTATTGAAAAATTACAATTTCATTTTAGAGTCGTAGATTTTCCCAAATTTTATGAAATCTTTTTTATTTATCATACAAAATCGTAATTTTGAACAATTCTTCATCAATAATTGATTAATCAATTAATTCATTCATTATTAATAATAATTTAAACATTTCATAGAATCTTGTAGTTTTCTAAGCCAAAATGTTACCAAATTTATGATTTTGCACAATTCTATGTGAAAGCATTTTCAGAAGACTTTCTAGTTTTTAGTAGAAATTGAGTTTGGGACCAAAATTTTCGTTCGGGATTTACTGTGTCAGAAATAAATCGTGCTTATTATAAACTCGAAAACAAGGATTAGAAGTTTAAATCACATCGATTAACTGATGTTTCTACAACCCACTCACGGCTGAGACACAAGTTTATCCATTACGTTTGAATTAAAAGGGAACCTGTGATTTAGATTTTAAAAATAGCATGATACATTTATAGTACAAACTAGTATTACATTTGTAATTATTGAAGTTTAAAAATCCAATGTCAACAAAAATATTATAATATTTGTACAGATTAATTAAGTTTCACTGTTCGCAAAAGCAGTTAGCAATTTAAAATGAATTTAAAATTGTATCGATATGAATTTCGTGAGTATCCAAGAATTTATATTCATTGGGGTCGAAAGGAAAACAAAACAAAAAAACTTTCCGGCCTGTATTTCATTCTTTTTTTGTATGCACTGAATGAACGTTAATAAATTTCCTTCGATCTCTACAAAAATGTTGACTTGCTGTTGAGAACATTGAGAACATTGATAACATTAACAATAAATAATATACAATTAAAAATGCAAAGAATTAAGAAACATAAAATTAAACAATTTGCTAAATATATTTTATTTTTCAGAAACATTGAAACAAATTTGGATGCGCGCTTTAGAGCATCCAAAAGATATTGCAGAGTAAAAATGTCGAATAAGAAAAAACGACAATATAATATAACTTGAGAAAAAATAAGTTTTCAATTTAAAATATTCTCCATCAGTTAGATTAAAATAATGTAGAAGAAAAATTCGTCATAATTATCATTATAAACAAATTTTTGAAAATCCTAAAAATGAAAATTTAAATGAAAAAGGGGCAGCAGGAGAAATTAATCGTCACATCAACAAAAATCAGACGCATTTTTCTGATGCCCTAAGGAATTAAACATTGTATTTTAAAATATTGGAGATTTTGTTTAATTTGTAATGTTTAGTCTTTCAGTCGCATTTAATCTCAAATTTTGTAAAATTCAGATGTTTTACGTTTGGAAATCATTCCAAATATTTGGATATTTGAATGTTTTCTCATTTGATCTTCTTACATTTGGACGGTTTCCTAAAATGCTTTTTAAATCGGTTACTTATAATTAAGAGAAATAAAAGTATTTTTTCTAAATTATTACATTCATATGGAAATATTAATTAATACTTGTGACAGTTACAATTTATTAGAATTTTTCCGCTATGTGTTTAAATATAAAGAAAGTAGATATCATTATCTAATATTTTATGTTGAATCTGATAAAAAGTCTATATTCCTTCCCCAAAAGTAATGAAAGAAAACAAATTCATCTTTTAATTCTTGATATATGATTGAATATATGTATACTGTCAGAATGTTGTCGGGGATATCCGAAAATGTTTCCTAATATTCGAAAAGTTAGGGGATTCTTCTATAAAACATTTCCTGAAACTTTTTAAAGGACCCCGCACCAAATGTACAGAAAAAAGCCTTATGATAAAAAATTCTAAAAAAAAATTTTTCTTGTATTTTCGAACCTGTAAACTAAAAATTCGAAAGAAAAATGTCAGAAAGATGGACAGTTTTTAGACAAACACTTGTCCAAAGTTTCGATTTTTAAATGTATTTTAATGGAAAAATGCTTATTTTAGCAAAATGTTTTTTTTCCTCAAAAACGCTATGATAGATTTGACTAAAACTTTTATATTTTGACTATCAGGCGTACCGAATCAAAAGATTCATACACACGAACTAGACATATTAACGATTCTTTGGGTATACAGCATGTTTTGAGTGTGTTTTTGTACCCTAAACATCCAAGTAACATATGTAAATCATCCTTTCTTAGTAACTAAAATCAATAGAGATTTTTATTCAACTGCTACAGTATGAAACGACTTCCCAATAAGTGGAGTAAGCGTACATAGCAACAATATGTTTTGACCTAATTTTAGGGGATGTTTTACCATCCCTTAAACAATGAGTCTGAAGTTCCTAACGCATTAATCAATAACGAAAAATAATTTTATTTTTAAATGCATGAAAGCTGCTATTTTATGACAGAAAATAGTCGCGTACAACCCTAAAAACTTCTTGAAGCACTTTCAACCCCTCATCAGATATAAAACTCACCCAAGCTACCCCTAAATATTTTTAAGATTCAACAAAACCAACCTAATTCAAAAATCCGCCCAGTTCTTGCTGATAATAATTTCAATTGATGCCAAAGGGGCACACATAAAGTCTCAACCCTTCAGCACATGTAGAACTCACCCCAGCCACCCCCGAATATTTTAAAAGTTCAATACAATCACCCTAATTCAAAAATACGCCAGGTTTTTCTGATAATGTTTTCAGTTGATGCCAAAGGACAAAAAAGTGTCTCAATCCCTCAGTACATATAGAACTCACCCCTGCAACCCCTAAATATTTTTAAAATTCAATACAATCACCCTAATTTCAAAGTACACCAGGATTTTTCCGAGGGGTTCACAACTCGACCGATGGAGTGTACACTGACTTAAAGTGAATTCAGTGACTTCATGTGAATTCAAATGACTTCACACCAGTGACTTCAGAGAAGGTGTACACCTGACTTCACGAGTTGTTAGCCCCTCGGATTTTTCTGAAAATGTTTTCAGTTGATGCCAAATCTAAAATGCCAAAACTAAAATGATCATTTTCTATTAAAATACATGTAAAAATTGGAACTTTGATAAGTGCGCATCTGGAAACTGTCCTTTCTTCTTACTTTTTTGAATTTATTAAATTTTCAAAATATTTAAAAATATTTAGACTTGGATGAGTTCCACATATACTGAGGTGTTGAGACTTTTTGTGTGAACCGTTCGCATCAATTGAAAAAATTATCATCAAAATCCTGGCTTATTTTGGAATTGGGCGGTTTATATTGAATTTTAAAAATATTTAGGGGTGACTGTGGTGAGTTCTACATGTTCTGAGGGGTTGTGAAATTTTTTTGCCCCTTTAGCATCAACTGAAAACATTGTCAGAAAAAACCTGGCGTACTTTGGGATTAGGGTGATTGTATTGAATTTTAAAAATATTTAGGGGTGACTGGGGTGAGTTCTATACGTGCTGAGGTTTTGAAACAGTTTTTTGCCCATTTGGCATTAACTGAAAACATTTTCAGAAAAATCCTGGTGTACTTTGAAATTAGGGTGATTGCATTGAATTTTAAAAATATTTAGGGGTAGCTGGGGTGAGTTCTACATGTGCTGAAGGGTGGAGACTTTATGTGTGCCCTTTTGGCATCAATTGAAATTATTATCAGCGAAAACTGGGCGGATTTTTGAATAATGTTGGTTTTGTTGAATTTTAAAAATATTTAGGGGTAGCTTGGGTGAGTTTTATATCTGATGAGGGGTTGAAAGTGCTTCAAGAAGTTTTGAGGGTTGTACGCGACTATTTTCTGTCATAAAATAGCAGCTTTTATGCATTTAAAAATAAAATTATTTTTTGTTATTGATTAATGCGTTAGGAACTTCAGACTCATTGTTTAAGGGATGGTAAAACATCCCCTAAAATTAGGTCAAAACATATTCTTGCTATGTACGCTTACTCCACTTATTGGACAGTCGTTTCATACCGTAGCAGTTGAATAAAAATCTCTATTGATTTTAGTTACTAAGAAAGGATGATTTACATATGTTACTTGGATGTTTAGGGTAAAAAAACACCCCCAAAACATGCTGTATACCCAAAGAATCGTTAATATTTCTAGTTCGTGGGTATGAATCTTTTGATTCGGTACGCCTGATAGTCAAAATATAAAAGTTGTAGTCAAATCTATCATAGCGTTTTTGAGGAAAATAAACATTTTGCTAAAATAAGCATTTTTCCATTAAAATACATGTAAAAATCGAAACTTTGGACAAGTGTTTGTCTAAAAACTGTCCATCTTTCTGACATTTTTCTTTCGAATTTTCAGTTTGCAGGTTGGAAAATACAAGAAAAAATTTTTTTTAGAATTTTTTATCATAAGGCTTTTTTCTGTACATTTGGTGCGGGGTCCTTTATAAGGATGTCGGAGAAAATTACTTATATTTAAGGTAGTCCTTTTGATACTAAAAGTGGAAATTTCCGTTTGAATCGTGGAAATAATAAGAAATATTTCCTATGAAAATCTAAGACAATTTACCGAAAGGATAAGAAAAATTTCTAATTTTTGTATGGTTTTGTTAATTCCCTAAAATTTCCGAATTATGTTTGATTTTTTCGGAAATAGATCTGACTCATCTGGGATTTTTTTCAGAAAATTAGGCAAAATTTACTATTTTTACGAAAAAAATATTTTCCCTAACAAAATTTGGGAATAATCCATGCCGAATGACAGGAAAAATTCACGAAATTTTTTACAGTGTAGCAGAAACAAATTAGCAGATCATCATTTGTCAGGACCTTCACCTATGTCTCTATTCTTGTCCTTGGTCACATTGCAGGATCCTTAGTTTAATTGTCACACAAGCATTACGGATGTCTCTTAGAGCTACTTGGTAATGTAGTTTGAATAGTTTCCATCTCAGGTTACGACATCTGCTCTCGATTCAACCATGATTTAAACAGCATGTGCGCGGGCGTGTAAATTATTAGCACATCAACATGCATTGAGAATTTAATACATATAACATGGTGTACTATATATATTATTTACGCATATTTATGACGGATATATGGTTAGATAACACAAACAAGATAGAATAGAATGAGTTTTTTCATGTTGTTATTAGTGTATTTGTATTACATAAATTATATTCTAATTCAAGCGGTGTTGAATTTTCATGACAAAATTACGAGTTGATATACAATTTTACGTTTTGATTGTAAATACACGATGTCACGTGTTTCTTGGACTAATTCGTTGGCATAACAGATTATCTATAACTAATCCTGCCTTGCAAAAAAAGAAAGTCGAACTGAGATATAGGCACACAAATACATTTTTTACATTCTCATCAGAAAAGGTATTAGATTTGTGTAAAATCTGACTTCCCCCCTCATCCCGTTTTTGTCAAATGTCCACGTTTTGATATACTCTGAACCTGAAAAACAGATTTTCGCGAATGTTTCTGCCTCTCTGTGTGTGTGTGAGTATGTGAGGGTGTGCGTATGTGTGGGTTTGTGTGGGGGTGTTAATTTTTAGTCTGTTAGCCCGATAACTTTTGGAAGAATTGACAGATTGGATTGACCTATGGTATACTCTTTGAGTGTCCTAAACTGAAGCTCAATTCCGTTAGCTAGCCATTTTTGATGAGAATTCAAAAAGTTAGAGCATTTTCAACATTTTTGAGACCACTTTTTTTAAGATTTAAAAATTCTATGTACATCTATTCGCAGTACTTATAAAGGCGAAGAATTTACTCTTATGACTTTTTTTGATTTTTAAAAAATTATCAGAGTTATAGCATTTGCAAAATTCAAAAAAACACACGAAAATGAAGATTTTAAGCCAAACAACGCACAATATGAAAAAAGTCAAGAGAAGAATAACGTTGCTTTTTGAACACCTTACAAAATTGCCATCACAAGTTTTTGATTCTGTTTTAAATCGAAAACTCAAATTTTGATTGCACAAAAAAATAATGAAAAATAAAAAATTCCATTTTTCGGTTAAACTATACAAGATACGATAGAAGATAGATAAACAAAAATTGTGAATTCAAAAAAGATCTACAAATTTGTTGAGAAATACTTTTTGATAGGATGCGCAGTTTTTGTATAAATTCGTAAAAAACAGCATTAAAAATAAAGAAATTAAATTTTTTGACAAACAAAACAAGCTACGAAAAAAATAAGTCGAAAAAATTTGTTCATCCAAAAAAGAGTTACAAATTTTTAATAAATCATTTCTTGATAGAATGCGCAGTTTTTATTTTAATCGTGAAAAATAAAATGACCAATAAATTAATTAATTTTTGGAAAAACGACGCAAGGTACGAAAAACATTAAGGGACAAAAGTGAATAGACAAAAGTTGTTCAACTAAAAAATATGTACGAATTCGTTATAAGCTTTTGTTATAAAAATACATTAAAAATAAAAAAATTAACTTTTTGGAAAAACGATACAAGCTACAATCAAATTTTAGGTAACAAAATTTTTCGTTTAAATTATAGCTACAAATTTGCTTGAAACTACTTTACGCTAGTATGCGTATTTTTGGTTCAAATCGTAAAAAATAACATTGGAAATAAGACAATGAAAATACGTCTGTTTCAATACCAATGCATATGAATTGTGATAATATAAACTTATTGAAACGATAAATTTTTCGGGGTAGCTGAGAATAAAATTCAATGCAAAATAAGGAACAAATATTAAAGTAACCATGATGAACAAAATTTGCATATTATTTTGCAATATCTGGTTAAGCAATCCCAGGACGAGGTACAGAAATAATTTTAACACACATCTGATATATTAGTGTTGAACATAATGTAGAAAAGTCCCCATTTCGGACAAAATCGGGTGCGAAGCACGAGATAGATGATGAGAATGTGTTCGTTAAAGCCGAAAAAGCTCTAACAAAAGAGACTTCACATTCACCAAATTACTAAATTAATTGTCGATGCTTTGAACTTTAATTTTAAAGGTCTGTGCACAAATGTGGAGGAAGCACAAAGACGGAGCGGGAAGCGCGAGATAAATATATTATCGTGCGCAAAGCGCGAGAACCAAAAGACCGCTTAAGGTCATGTGATGAGTGGGTCACGTGACCAGATTCCTACCTTGCCAGCACTTTTTTATTTGTCAACTTATTTTCACACGAATAGCCAGATCGAGTTGAAAATTTGGGATAATAAATAAGAAGCACTAAGAAACGTGGCTCTGGTCCTAAATTCTTATTAGTATGAAAAAAAAATTTTGAGAACAAATTTTTTTTTGCTTTTCTCATAATTATAAGAATTTAGGACCAGAGCCGCGTTTGTTAGTGCTTCTTATTTAGTATTCCAAATTTTCAACTCGATGTGGCGCTTCGTGTGAAAATAAGTTGACAAATAAAAAAAGTGCCGGTAAGGTAGGAATCCGGTCACGTGATCCACTCGTCACATGGCCTTAAGGTTCATGCATGTTCGAACGCAAACGCAAACGCGAACGCAAACGCACTTTGGAACGCATTTTTGAGTTATACTTAGTGGAGGCGCACCAGCAAAACTCGCCGCGGTCCACTGCAGTCCACTGTGGCAACCGCACAGTGCTTCAGGAATGGATTTTCGCGGAAGGATGAAGCTGCAGGTCGCAATTCTCAACCAATTCACCTTTTGTGTTTTCTTTAATTACTCAGTATGAAATTCCTAATAAACGTAAGGTTCCTGATTTTTGATTATGTTTATTTGAAAAATATTATATTAATAAAGATATCAGAAAAAATGGCAAAATCGAAGTATTACATTTTTAATGGATTAAAAGCAATGCAAGTGGATTATACTTAGTAAGTTAAAAAAAAGTGAACAGGTTGAGAATTACGAGATGCAGCTTAATCCTTCCGCGAAAATCCATTCCTGAACCACTGTGAACCGCCGCGATGGAATGACACGGAAGGTGGTGCGCGTTTAAATATTGATAATATAAATAATTCAATACTATTTAATTCTGCTTTATTATCTCATGAAGATTCTAATGAACAAATATTCATGTTTAACATGTCTAAGTGTAAATAAATGCTTTTTTCGAGACAAATTTCTGAAAATTGTCATATTAGAGAGCTAATGCATACCTAACAAACAATTGATAATTGTATTACAAATAATTTTTGGATGGCCAACGGCCATACCACGCTGAAAAAACCAGTTCTCGTCAGATCACTGAAGTTAAGCAGCGTTGGGCGCGGTTAGTACTTGGATGGGTGA
>CAKNYM010050309.1:189681-266592 GCA_932195095.1 Andricus curvator
GCAGTAGATATAATCATGACCTATAAGCATAAATATAAGTAAAATATTTAATTCTAGTTTTAATATATTAACACGTAAATTTTGCTCACTATATTATTTAAATTAAATGAATTATTTCACATAAATTAGTATTTGAAATAAATGATTATCTACTGGTGGTTCATTATCTATGTACGATAAGGTGGTTTCCCCTTTATAAGACTTTTGGCGCGAAAATTATTTACTTAATTAAAATAATAATAATAAAGTTTTAGAATTGTAAAAGCATACTGATGAACATATTACATACGAAAAAAACATTATGTTTGTTTATAAGAATTTTTAATTTGAAAATTGTTGTATGTTCAGAAGTCTTATTATGTTGTGCAAATATTTTCACAATAGGATTAACATGTATATTGGAGACATATTCTGGATCTTATATCATTTAATTTTTTAATTTTCGTATTAGTCTTTGAAGGAGATTTAGTAAACATTTAAAATTTTAAAAAAACTTTTATGAAGAATACACAAAGAAATAATGAACAATGGAGAAAATTATAGATTCATAAGCACACATTCGTTTTAGTTGATTATCCGACACGAAAGTTAACACATCCCGAAATAACGACCCAATCAAGGGCGCTTGCAAGCACATTTGATTGTCTGGTTCGTTAAAGCGGAGCAGTTAAATTTGCGTGACAGAAGCAAAACTTTTAATTTTTTCATACACATAAATTTTTTTCCTTTATAAATTAGGCTTTTCCTAATTTTATAAAACACGCCACTGGTAGCTTATTCTATAAGGAAAACTTTCGCTTTTGTATTGCGGTCACGTGCGTAAGCGTACGCATATCGTGCGAATTTACTTGTCGATATAGAATGCAGGGAATGCTGCTGGAAAATCGTTATCGTATTTGTTAAATAAACAGAATGTCCTTTTCATAAAAAAATCCGATAAAAGTGCCCAAAGCAGGGAAAGAATTAATTCAGAAAAAAGTTAAAAAGTAATATTATTATGAAATCTATAATTATGGCAGATATAAAAGCGTTTTCATATTTATGTCTAATTTTTTAAATACAGTATATGTGGGCATCCGCATGAAAAGGGCCCTTATGGACTCTTCTAGTTCAGGAGATATTCGCGTTTTTCTAAGTTAATGTCAAAATGATTATTTTTGGGTTTGAGTGGGGATGATACTAGGACCTACAGTGAATTAATTGGGACTATACTCATATCCAGATAGGAAATCGAAGTAGATATATTTCATGTTCAAAGAAAAAATATAGCATGTGTGATTATGGCACTCGCCAAGTTTAGATGCGTTTTTCTCGAAGAACGGTTTTGCTATGTTCCAACTTCACAAATGTCCCGTGACTCGTTTTTCATCTAAGAGGGTTGATTTTGGGTCTAAAATGACGTAAATTTATCGTAACTCCATACGGGCCATATGAGGGTCCTTTCCAATCTGTCCATGCGGACGCCCACACATTCCATAGAAATCTCGATTTAATTCTTATACTGCACTGGAAATACACTGCACAATACCAGCAATTGAAACTTGAGACTGATTTCCAGAATATTATAATAAATTTTGTAATTTATAAAGTGTATTACGTAAATAATGTACTTTGAATACTAACTTACCATTAAGAACACAAAACTATATTTTTTTTTACCCAAAGGCATATATTTCTTTTTATATGGACGATTTTCAAATAGATTTAAATTTGTAATTCCCTTGAAGTTCATTCGATATTTACGTTTCCAGAATCTTAAAATTGATTATATCTTCGTAAGTCCTCTGATAACGCAGAAAAATCTAGTGATGTGAAATAACAATTCAAGAGCATCCCAAAACAGAGGACCAAAGGAAAAATAATAAAAAAAGTAATATGCTCATAAAATATGTAGGTTTAATGGTGCGAAAAATTCTCTCAAACTTGCCATTAATACAAATCATCAAAGAGACAGAAAACGTTTTTTTTTTCGTTCTGAATACAAAAAATAAAAAGTTGTGAAAGGTACTTTTCAACAAAAAAATTCAAAAAACTTTTTACAAAAATATTCAGAACATTTTTTGTTGGAAAAGTATTTGAAATTCTTTTAGAATATACAAAAGCAAGTTTTTTTCAACTTTTTGTGAACCATTTTGTCTCGTTAAACCGGTTCAAATTAGTCTTAACCCTTTATAATAATGTATTTTGAGTAAAAGAATAATGTGGGTCGACAGATTTCCCACGTTATAACTGACATCCCAGTACATATATCTATGAAAACTGATAACAATTATTACATTTTTTTAAACTTCAGTTCACTCGCATTTTGAAAACAACAATTGAAATCCATTCGAAAATCGCTCATATATAATATCTGTTACTCTCTGAATTTGAATTAGTAAAAATATAACTAATAAGTAAATCAATGCTAAGGATTTCAACTGATAAATCAGGTTTTTTTTTAATTTCATTGATTGAAATAGTGAAATCAGTTGTAACAGCCTCACTTAACCTCAAAATCGTGATTACCTACCCGTTGTATTTTTCGTGTATGTTTGTTTCTAATATTATCACTATTTATATATAATTATATACTTGAAAGGTTGCAGTACAGAACTAGACAACGGAACATGGGGCAAAACGGGACGATTTTGCTTCAGGATTTTTTTTCTCATACTGAAATACTTTTTCTCCACATTCAACACCATAGGTGCCTTAAACAACTAACAATGTACTAACAAAAAAATTTCGCATTGCAAAAATGCCATGTTCTACTTTTTTTCATTGATTTTAGAAAAAAAGTTTTTCGTCCCGTTTTTCCCTTACACGGGGCAAAACGGGACGCTTTGTTGAATAACAAATAAAATGTATTATGAAAAAAAATTCGTTTACAAAGACTAAACAAAATAAGTATTACAGTTACAAGAACATGCTGTAACAAGTTTTCTTGTTCTTTTTTTATTTAAAAATGACCAAAATCAGGCCTTACAAAATACGTAAACATGAATTTCGTCTTCGTCCTCACTGTAGAAACCTGCGCAAGACTGATGAGCCCAATTGTCGCACGAACCACATTGGATAGTTTGATTAGAAAATCGTGACAGTACAAAGAATCGCGACCTTCGATTTCTTCATTCGGCAGAAATCGAAAGCAATGGGCGCTCTACTACATCTCGCGCGGTGTCCCGTTTTGCCCCTGCCCATTCTGCCCCCAAAGTACTTTTTCCAATATGACTCCCGAAAATCGCGAAAATACTCCCAATCAAAGACGCCTCGAAGCAAAAGAAGGGCTATTAAGTACACAATGAAATGGTGCAAAAGCGATTTTAATTAAACAAACATCTCGGGAACGACTCAAAACTAAGTTCCTACAATTTCCAGTAGATGGCGTCACACCACAGAGGAGATATAATCATTCTCCCGTTTTGTCCCTGTCGTCATTTTGCCCCATGTTCCCCTAACCAACAAAATCGGAATTTTTTAGGAGAGCGAAATAACATTCTGTAAAATTGAAATCACCATTTAAAGATAAAACAAAAGTTTACTCCTGAGTTTAAGTGTTTCTGAATTGAGTCTGAGAAGTATGATTGAAAAAAATTAAACGGTTTCGAGAAATAGAATGTGGAATTTTACAATCCCAAAGTGACAGGACTTAAAATTGGAACATGATCAGTTGCAGATCACGAGAAAAAGTGCAATTTTCAGCTTAAAAAAAAATAAAAATTTTCTCCCGAGATATTGAGTTGCTAAATGGGGAAAAAATGAGTTTGATTAGAAAAAGTTATCTAATTCCTAGTATATCATTTAAAAATTTGGAGAATCAAATTGCAGGGGTTTTGAAAACCATCTTTACATTGTGACTAAAAATTTATTTCTCATTTAAAAAATAATAATAACTTGCTTCGAAGATATGGGGAGGCTAAATAAGAACAACACAGTTTTCATCCAAAAAAATTATTCTGTTCCGGGAAAATAAAGATTTAATATGTTGAGTGTGGCCTTATAAAAGTGGCTTTTTAAAAAAATGAAGATTTAAGATATTAGGTTGGAATTTGATTGGTACTGTGGTGCTGGAAAAGTGGCAAATAGTTTTATTTAAGGTCTTTTTCTTTCAAAAAAAATATTTTATTAATCTACTGTATTTAAGAACATTTAGTAAGCGGTATATGGTCATAAAAAGGTTAAAAAAGGGCAGGAGGTTACGCAATTAATGAAAAAAGAAAAATAAGATGGGAGACAAGTACATAGTCAGTTATCCGGTTTTTAATAATCAATCTTTGTATTACTATAATGAAAATGACATTTTAACAAATCCTTTTAACATAGCATGTATTTGATTTCTTAAGAATTTTTCATGCAAAAAGCCCATTTTTGACAAAAATGTTGGTTATCTAGTTCTGTACTGCAACCCCTTCACTTGTCATAAGAATAATAAATTTAAAAAATATATTTCTTGTATTAAATTCATTTTTGACAATAATTTACATTAAAAATCGTCAAGAAATGTATAATTACGAGTTTGGATATAGTTCGCCGCATGTAGCAATAATTACTAATTGAACAAGTATATTTTTACGAATTTTCAGTGACTGCATTTTAACTACAGGAATTAGTACAATTTTACTGACAAAATCAGTTATATTTTACTATTTCATATTTAGAGAGTACGTTCGCAGTATTAAACATTGTACAGTACACCAATCAGAAAGAGATCCAAACTAACAGAGGTACACTTCTTCTTGCTTCCTCATAGAGGATGCTTTGTAACGATGAAAAGTTTAGAACTTTATTATTATTGTAAGCACTATATTTATTTGTTATTATATACTGATTTGTCAATTTATTTAATGTTCAAAAGAGACAAACATTCTCAATTTCTAAAATACACGAATATTTTAGGTAACAAGTTTATCCGTTTTGATGACATAAATCTATTGAAACATATAAACCTTCTGTGACTTCAGACTCCTTTTACTATCCACAATCCCCTTTTCAACTCCTCAGACTCCTTTTGTAATCCAAAATCCACTTTGCAACCCCTGAGACTCATTTTTTAATCTGAAATACAATTTTTCACCCCCTCAGACTCCTCTTACGATCCGAAATCCCTTTCATAAGCTCTCATACTCTTTCTGCAAAACAAAAATCCCCTTTTCAATACCTCTAGACTTCTTAACAATCATAAATCCCCTTTCCAACCCCTCATATTTATTTTACAATCCAAAATCCCCCTTTACATTCCTTTGCACTCCTTTTTCAATCCAAAATCCCCTTTCCTATCACCTCAGACTTCTTTTGCAATCAAAAATCCCTTTTCCTACGCCTCAGACTCCTTCTGCAATCCAAAATCCCCCTTTTCATCCCCTCAGACTTCTTTTGCAATCAAAAATCTCTTTACTCTTCCCCTCAGACTCATTTACAATTCAAAATTCACTTCCCAACCCTGCAGACTCCGTTTGTAATCCAAAGCCCCTTTCCTACCAATCAGGCTCCTTCTGCAATTCAAAAACCCAAATTCATCCCGTCAGACTCCTTTTGCAATCCATAATCCCCTTTCCAACCCCTCAGGCTCCTTTTGGAATCCAAAATCCCCTTCGCAACCCCTGAGACTCATTTTTTAATCTAAAATACACTTTTTCATCCCCTCAGACTTCTCTTACAATAAATAATACTCCTTTCTATCCCTTCAGACTTCTTTTACAATAAAAACTATCCTTTTTCTATCCCCTCAGACTACTTTTACGATCCAAAATCTCTTTTATAACCTCTCATACTCCTCCTGCAAAACAAAAATCCCCTTTTCAATTCCCCTAGACTTCTTTAACAATAAAAAATCCCCTTTCCAACTCCTCATACTCATTTCACAATTCAAAATCCCCCTTTAAATACCTTTGCACTCCTTTTACAATCCAAAATACTTTTTCTAACACCTCGGTCTACTGTTGCAATCCAAAATCCTTTTTTCTACCCCTCAGACTCATTCTGCAATCCAAAATCCCTTTTCCTACGCCTCAGACTCCTTCTGCAATCCAAAATCTCGTTTTCCATCCCCCCACACTCCTTTTGCAATCACTCAGAGAAATGTTCTCTCGTGGAAAAAGGATGTTTTTTGACGTAAATGGAATTTCCTCTTAAATTTAAGGTTGAGAGGATTTTCATTTGTCTCAACAGGAATCTTTTTGCAGCAAAAATTTTCCTTATGCTACTAACTTGACTTAATCTTGCAGCTAAATAATTCTATTTGAGTAAAAAATATATTCACGTCGCTCAAAACAAAACAGGCAAGAGGACGATGATTTTGTTTCAAGACAACTTTTTCTCTGAGTGATGAAAAATCTTTTTTTCCATACCCTCAGACTCCTTTTACAATTAAAAACTCCCTTCCTAATCCTGCAGACTTCATTTGTAATCCAAAATCCCCTTTCCTACCAATCAGGCTCCTTCTGCAATCCAAAAACCCATTGTTCATCCCGTCAGATTTCTTTTGCCATCCATAATCCCCTTTCCAACCCCACAGGCTCCTTTTGCAATTCAAAATCCCCTTTTACACCTTCTCAGATTCCTTTTGCAATAAAAAATCCCCTTTCCAACCCCCTGGTGCAATACTTTTATTAAGGAATTAATTATTCGGGAACTATCTGTAACATAATAATCATTGTAAAATTTTGACAATTAATAAAGATATTAAAATTAAAATTTTAGAATTTGTCATATTCGCTAACTAAAAAATAGCTGATAAAATATAATTTTTAGTACGAATGTAAATTTTATAAGTAAATGAGTATTGAAAGGATACTCATTTTCAAGTATCGCGTTCTCATTGAATAATGAAGTTGAGGATAGAAAAGTTTTATCACGATTATAGAAAATAGGTCAGACCGATTCTTGTCAGTCTTATTTCTTTATAATTAGACTTGTACTTACATCAAAAACAAATACAAAACAGTGTTCATTTGAATGATCACAATTAAAGATAAGCACCATATAATAAACACGCTCAAGTTACTTTGCAGATGCTGTCATTAGAAATTATTTGGTTAGAATATTTCTGGTTTTAGTATAAAAACTAAACAGGATAAGGTGAGGAGAAATTGCACTTCACTCGCTGACTCGCTGTTAACAAACAGACACATTTCTTTCTTTTCGCGGTGGAACAAAATAGGACTCCAAGACCTTTTCACGCCAAGCTGGGAATTAGAGGTTATACTGGAAAAATGTTTACTGGCACAGGAGAACAAAAATTGCAGACATTTATCTCAATTACAGCTCCACAGTTGCGTTAACACATTTTGACAGAACCATTAAAAGTCTTGTGTTGTAAGCTATTCGAATTTTGAGAGAGAGAGAGAGAGAAATGAATTCGTTATGATAAATCGATGAAAAAGTACTTCCTAGTGCTTATTTTATACAATCATCAAACTGTCATCTATAAGTTTAGTATTTATTACAACGATCGAAATAATTGTCAAATAGACTAGGTCCAACCAATATTTTCAAATTTTCAGAATTTAAAAACATTTTCAAGAGATCCAGATGTTTTTCTCAGATGTCCAAAATATTTACAACTTATTTGAACTTGATCGACATTAACTAATATGAGATTGGAACACATTTGTATTTGGGATAGCAAAAAAGGACAAGCTATAGGAAAATATAGCCTATAGATAAGGTAGATCGGGGCAAAATGGATTATTGGGGCAAGGTTGTTATTTTTAAGTAACTCCTCTAGTTGTTTAATATTAGAAAATTTTCTCACTTCAAACAATTCATTTTTATACAAGGAATACAACCTTTTAAAGTTTTTAAACTGTGGGATAAACTGGCGTATTTGAAACTACAAGATATTGTCTTATCGATCTTATTATATGCGAATAATATAGGAATTTTGCCTAGGTGCTCTTACCAAATGTTGTGGAATGGTATTTCTTATAATAAATCACGATTTACTTTTTGTTCCATTGATAACAAACTTAGGCTAATACCCGCTTTCCCTCTTTCATTTACCAGACCTGTACCTACCACAGTGTAAAATTTTAAATCCCCTTAGCACAGGGATCAGTTTCGTCTTTTTACGTGAAGAAAAATCTCTGACCTTTTTTGATCATATATCTGTGTCTCTTTTCTGCCCCTTTTACGTACATTGCTGATTTCTTTAAGGCGAAGCTAAGGCATTAGTACCCAGTGGGCAAAAAATAAAAAGACGTAAATAGAACTTCCTGAAAACATTTCTTGAACTTAAATGTCAAAAAATGTTTATAATCTCCCAAAAAACGTCATTTGGCTTGACATAGGACGTTTTTCGGACGTTGTAACAAAGTCTTGTGTCATTTGCGTCTACTGGTAGTTTTGTCCTTTTACGTGCGTTTAATGTTTATATGCCTGTCCTCGTCTAATCAGACCTTAATGCGGAGGCGAAATTATACTTGCCCTATAACCAGGGATGCGAAGTACCTAGTTCCTTTTAACTATGTAACAATCCACTTTTATTAAATCGCAAAATAAAAGGAATAAGCTGAAACTGTAACATGCAAATAATTAAAATTTTGTAATGAAATAAAAAAATAAATTTACGAATAAAAGTGAGCATGAATTTATTAAAAATCAGTAAATGTTTCAATTAAATTATCAGTCACAATTAGGTTCAAGTTTGTCAAATATAACGACAGAGATCTGGCTTCGATTACGACTATAATATAATTTGAAACTGAACAATATCAATCAAAATATCACACATACTTCTTTGACACAGTATAAATTTTCACACATTAAAAGTTCAAAATTCAATTAAAACAGATTAAAATATTACAAATAGAGCACAATATATTATAATATCCTGAAAATTAACGGATATTATAATTTGACGAGTTTAAAACAATCGTATCATGACACATTTAAATATTATAAAGAGAGCACAAGATATTATAATATCCTCAAAATTGGCGGATATTATAAATTGTCGAGTTCAAGAAAAATCATACCGTGACACATTGAAATATTATAAAGAAACCACAAGAAGATAGTATAATTAGGTATTTTCACTTCAACCATCAGCTAAGCTCACTTCGTTGAGTGCTGAGGGGAAAACAATGGACCAAATGCATGGGACAAAAGTTTATTTTTGTAATATCTTCATAATGAATAATAATTATTAACATTTTATTATTTCATCAAATTAGTTTTTACGAAGATATTAACAAAATAGGGCAAAAATGGAGCGAATCCCATGCATTTGATCCATTGTTTTCCCCTCAGCAGTTAACGAAGTGAAGTTAGCTGACTATGAAGTGAAAATGCCTAATATCCTAAAAATTGGCGGATATTATAAATTGACGAGTTCAAGAAAAAATCATACCATGATAACTAATTTCGATGAAATACTTCGATAAAGCGCACGCATCATTTGTTGAAGATGGAGAGGATTTTGAATCCACAATGTGAGACGTCCAGAAATAATTATTACTTTTTAGCATTGAAATGGATAATAACGCCGCTGGCGATCTATCACAACACGATTTCTTATAATTGTCGAAACAGAACTCGCCAAACAACGTTAATTGAAATACCGCTAAATTATAAAGAGCGGTCATCACGAAACTCGTCAATTCGTTATGAGCTTCTCGTCGCGTGAAATCCTCGCATTTCATTTCTGGGCCCGCGCAATTCTCCCGTACATATCACGTGACCGCTTAAATTAAATTATTATAGGTGGATTGCGCATCACCTGATCATCACCTGAGAATTTGCATATTAGAGCAAGGCTCTATAATTGGTTAACATCTGTATGTTTAGCAGTATGATCTTCTACTTTCAACATCTACTATTGAACATCAATTTTTCTCTGTGAAGAATGTTAGAAAAAACAGTAACAGGGAGATAGGGTACATTCTTAAACAAGGGCTAATAGGGCAATTTCAGAAAGTACAAAAAAAGGATAAAAAGCAAAAAAAAAGTGGAATATGTTAGACACATCGTATTTGACCTGAAATGCTGTAAATATTGGGAAACGAAAAGGATAGTTCAGAGAGGAAAATAATGAAGAATTGTATCAATCAGTTCTCGAATTCTTGACCTTAAATGAAAACTTTTTCCATGTTCAATTCTGGAAAATTTGAAGATGCCATCAGTTCAAAATTATTAATTCCTAAAATTTGCTATTTGAAATTTTCTCAGGTGTAAATATACGACTGGCCGAGTACATGATAGATATATTTATAGTTTTTCGACATTTTAGAACGCATGAACCATATTTTTGAACATATTTTATATTTTTTTACGTATTTATACTGTCGCCATAGCTTTTTTTTTGTGGAGGAGGTGAGAATGCATTTACGCACTGAGTGTGGGACTCAACCTAAAAAACGGTAACACCCACTAAACTCACCTCCTCTTCCTGCCAACCCATGTCCTCGGAACCGCTTATCGCATTACTTCAAGGACATGGGGGTAAGGCCATATAAGCCGTGCTTTGGCTTCCACTTTTGAGCGCCAGCTTGGCATTCTTCCAATTTTCATCCAACCAAGATGCACGCATCGTGCTCAGTAGTGTGGTGGTACCACACATCGGGCTCGTCGGCCTTCGGAATCTTGGTTGGGTGTAGTCGGCAATTTACGTCGTTCATCTGGCTTCTTCTCAGAGGCTGCCTCTCTGAACGACGTAAACCTCATCGTACCCGGCAGATGGTTAGTCTGGGGGTTCCCATATTTTGTGGCGCAGAGGTAGCACTGCGGCGTACCTTCGCACGCCGCAGCCCTATGGCCCCCCTTGCCACATCTCCTACATGCTCTAGTCCTATCTGGACCCTCACAATTCGCTGCCATGTGACCGAAGTCCAGGCAACAGTAGCATCGTAGAACCTCCGTCTTCTTCCGAACCCTACAGGACATCCAACCCACCTTCAGATGTCCTGTCCGGATTGATCGCGACGCCAGCTCCTCGCTGAGCTCCACGTAGGCCTTCAGGTGTCCCCTGAAGACCCGTTTCGTCATGCTCACCTTCACGTTCTCCGGATCTATTCCGTCGAAGTGACCTCACACGGCGTTCACGCGCGGAACAATTTCCCGCACGGAATTTCCAGCGCCAACTGCCTCCCCGATGGCGGAAGACAGTTTTGCCCTGCCGTCCACTGCAGGGCCCACCTCTATGAGGATTTCTCATTTCCTTGTCTCTCGGACACTCCTGATTTGGAGACCAAGGGTGTCCGGTTTAATCTTCTTTTTTAGGTCCTTCAGGACCTCGGCGTCACAGAAAAAACTAAGGTTTCCATTAGAACCCATTTTTGGTTCCAAAGGAGCTGCAACAAAAATGAACCCCACTTGCTGAAAAGGAACCCAAAACGATGAATGAGCTCTAAATGATACCTCAGTTGGTGTTCTAAAGGATCCCAATTGCCAATTTTACCTTAAAGCGCATATGTAATCGAACTCTGATGGATATAACTCAATGAAGATAATTAAAGTACAAAATATTACCGCAATTCAAGTAGATATAATGACTTGATAAATATAATTTGCAGGTTATGTAGCAAAGTTGTCAAAATAAAGGCATATTCATATGCAAGAAACTTTTCGTCTCAAGTCATCGGTCGATAACTGTAAATCGATCCCTAACTTACCAGCCCTACTTTGCAAGCGGTTGGTTTGTGAATGCGCCTCCATGTTGTTCTTTAAACGTACGCTCTAAAGAAACCCTTTTGGCTCTCTACATGTATCTATCGGAGCTCAAGTTCTAAAGGATACCAACTTTTATTTCAGCCGCAACTTTAGTGAACCCCCAGTTTTTTCTGTGGTAGCTCGAACCCTCGGCCGGTCTTATCAAGACCGCCTCGGGTCGAGCTCTCCTCTTCGTCTCCTTCTCCTTATTGTTTTTGGGCGGAATTGTTGTGGCCCCTACATTTTCCCTCTTCAGAGTGGTAGTGCAGGTCCTCGGTTTCTTTACCCTCTGCTTTGTGTCACTTACCTGAACGGGACTCATAGAAGGCTTCTCTCGCTTCCCAATTTGGGGAGTGGCAGCCTCCACAGCTTCTTCGGTTTGAGTCTCGTTTTGGCCGGTCTGTTTCTTCGTCTTAAGTTTCTTCTTCAAATCATACCCCTTTTTCGAGGCGGCAAATCCAATTTGTATTGGCACGGTTTGAAAATAGTGATCGGCGTAGGATAGGGTGTAAACCAGATTCCTCGCCAGTCCTTCCACTTCGTCTAGCCCATGCCTAATTGGCATGAACATGTTCCTCTTAGTGGAACAGAAAAGCTGCATCTTTCGTATTGCGTTTCGCATCTGGTCGGTGAGTCCTTTAGCCTCCCTCATAATTTTTTCCCCCTCTATAATATGATTCTTGGCATGAGTCTTTTGACTCAAGTTAGGATCTTCCACCACATCAAATTCTCTTCCCAACTCCTCACACACACTTCTGTTAAAATTTTGTCGATTCTCCATTTATTTCCCACGAGCAGCTAGGGAAGTATAGGTCCACCCCCGCAGAGCCCCGCATGCGGGGGTAAGGTCTGTATACCCTAGGAGGCGACCTGGTATCCTAGAGACACCGTTTGAAACACCAAACCCTGGTGCCATTCAGTCTTCGGCACGGTTGTTAACGCCTTGACTTGGGGGTTTTTCCTTCGGGACCACACCTGGACCATTGTCCGCGACTGCTTATTGAGTTGTGTAACCGTATTCAGCAGAAAACCTCGGTACAGGGCCCCCCCTATCTGCAACCCGGGGACGCGCGCGGTAGCCTGGTCAAAGGCACCGGGACTGTCGGCATAGTACTGCACCGATCGTGGAGTCAGCTGTTAGCCAGTACTGGGCGAATTGCCGATTATCTATAATAGTAACCAGTACTAGGCCAGTACTGCGCCGGTGATAAATTCTGGCGGACTACGAAAATTTCCACCTGGATTGTCTGCCCATAATTTGAAATTTGTTGGGTTTCAGTTTTTGTGTTTCAGATTATTCAATGTTTAAAGGCTTTTATTTATAACTCGTATATGATTTAAACAGGGCAAAGGCGGGATAAGAGAATTTTTAAAAGCACAAAAAGACGCTTAAAATAAGTAAAAGATTTTTCAAGATATGAAAGTGTTTTATTTGACAGCCTGATTAAAGTTGATTTTGAAGCACGAATAAAGTGAATTAAATCCGAACAAGACATACTTCGCTTATTGAAAATATGGATCGATGCAGACCGGCAAATTTGTTCAAAACTGTTACGAGGATACTTAACTGTTTGAAACTGTTTACTTGCAAAACTTTCCTGCAATTTGCCAGAGTTTCCATGAAGTTTCAATCATGGCCGATAATTTTAGGGCTCCTCTGATTCTCTGAATGTCATCTAACGAAGCCTGCAGATACATTGGACAGAAAGGTGGCAACGGAGAGGAGTGAAAGGGGGAGATATAGCAGTAAAAAATTATATCTAGGTTGGAGACAAATCACATGTGATATATGGTGGTCGTTAAATCTGAATCGTTGTGTGGCTTTCCTAACTATGCATGATAGCTACAAATAATAAGAGCAATCATTTTCTGCAACATTTTTTTTCACTTATCAGGCTCAAGAGACAGTGATCGAAATTCTGAATAGCATGGAATGATTTTAGACTACCATCTGATAATTGCGAATTTAAATTAAAAGTGGTTATTTTGCCCATACATTTCCAGATCAATTTAGTATATGATGTAATTCAAAAAATTTTCATGAAAACATTGTATCTATGTATATTACTTCCAAAATGTTCCAAATAGTTAAAGAGATTAACAAATCTTCAAAATTTCGGTGTAGTTTATGCAATTATTATTCTAGGATTTCAATAGAACGTATGCCAATCATCGAATGGTCAGAGCCAATATAATATAGTGTAAATGTAACGGTAGTCGGACAAATAGTGTTACCCTATTTAAAACGTCGTAGGCATTTTTTTAAAACTTTTTTCTAACAAAGATTCACATTTTTTGACTCTCTATATATTTAAAAAGTGATTTTTGCTATCTACTTGTAAGTCAAATTCCATTTGAAAAGAAAACAAAGTTTTCGGGAAAAAGTTAAGAAAATGTCGTTAGTCGGACAAGATTTTCAGTGCTCAGACACTGTGACGTTATCTAATAATCAGATAGTATTTTCAAGTATCACACATTTTTATTTCAAGCAAATAGGCTCAATAATACACTACTTCAAAATACTAAAAGTGAGAATACTTGATCAAACATGCGTTTTATAACAAGTAAGTGAAATTTTGCAAAAATTTGACAAATGAAAAGCCAAATTGTATCTATTAGGTTAGGGCGGTTAGAATTTCAAGAAAATGATTATAATGTCACTCTTAAAAGCGAACGTTCTCCACTATTTATGATATTATGAATAATTTTATTTCAATTGACAATAAAAAATGCAGTTATTTTTCTGCATCTATCGAAGATTGACAAAAAATTGGATAAACGTCAAATCGAGCGTCAAATAGGTGCCTAGGTTAGACAGGTGACGATTTCAAGACAATGTTAACATTTTTATGATATTGAATACACAAATAACTTTTTTTCACTGTTTGAAATAATAAATTTTTATAAAAACAAGTAAATGAAGGGTCCAGGGACATAAGGGTGTAAGTATCAAATTTTGGGAATACGTTTTATCGGCTTAAGGGTGTTGGGTAGATCCGACTTGGAATTTTTTTTTTCTAGGCACAGCACTGACTCCATATATATTTTTTTCCAAGCATTTGAGAACGAAAGAAAGAAAACTTGTCAAATATCCGGGGTTTTGCGAGATCCTGGGATCAACAAAATTGATAGGAATGAAGCCTTTTACTGAGGCAATCATTATTTCCACGGAAATTATAAATTTTGCGAAAGGGATAAATCCACGAATAGCAGAAGACAGCATTTGAACGGCGAGAACCGTTAGCAAATTTATTTTTTTACTCACAATTCTGACATCACAAAATCATTTTCAGAGGTCATGCAATATTCGAAGACCCAAAACTTGATGATGGCGAATCTAAATTTTTCGAAATACGTCGCGAAATGGAGAAAAATGTAGAATAAAATTTAGATGTCCTGTGCATGTGAAGACCATAAGACATTAGACTGTAGTAGTGAGCAGCAAAGCAAACGCGGCATATAGACCATCTGTCAAATTCGCACTGCAATGCTCTGAAGTCCGCACCACACATTGCCAATCGCGAAATCGGGGCGGACTTCACAGCATTGCAGCGCGAATTTGACAGATGGTCTATATGCCGCGTTTGCTTTGCTGCTTACTACTACAGTCTAATGTCTTATGGTCTTCACATACATAGGACATCTCAATTTTATTCTACATTTTTCTCCATTTCGCGACGTATTTCGAAAAATTTAGGTACGCCATCATCAATTTTTGGGTCTTCGAATATTGCATGACCTCTGAAAATGCTTCTGTGATGTCAGAATTGTGAGTAAAAAAATAAATTTGCAAACGGTGCTCGCCGTTCAAATGCTGTCTTCTGCTTTTAGCAGATTTATCCCTTTCGCAAAATTTATAATTTCCGTGGAAATAATGATTGCCTCAGCAAAAGGCTTCATTCCTATCAATTTTGTTGATCCCAGGATCTCGCGAACCCCCGGATATTTGACAAGTTTTCTTTCTTTCGTTCTCAAATTTTTGGGAACAAATATATATGGAGTCAGTGCCGTGCCTAGGAAAAAAAAATTCCAAGTCGGATCTAACCAACACCCTTAAACTAACTGTTTTAACGTAACTCATGTTTCTGTGGAAGATTATGGACCAGTTCGATTTAGAAGTGGGTCAAAATCTATGTTTGGTATTCTTTTTATAAACTGATTACATCTTTTTGCCTGTTCTTTTCACAGTTCAATAGAACTAAGTACTAGCTCGAAAGTTCTTTCTTGTTTTTTCTTTAAATAAAAAAATAAACAAGTTATGGAACTGATAGATTTAATGCTTTCACGATGATTCATTATAAGAAATTAAAAAATTTTTTATTTTAAATTAAAGCTTTTTCGGGTTTCAATCGTGTGCGAAACTATGAATGTTGCCAACGTTTCGTGAATATTGCAGTTCACTTCTTCAGGGCTGACCTGAAACTAAAGTTTCACGTTATGTTGTTCTTATATATGTATTCTCTACGATGCCTGTGATTGGCCAGAGCGCCCCATGGTGGTTACTGGTCGAACTTGTTTGGCCAATCAATTCGGCAAAATTCATTGTTTCGCACACGATTGAAACCCGAAAAAGCTTAAATTTAAAATTTTAAAATTTTTAACTTTAAATTTTAAATTTATTATAAGTTATGCAACTCTTTGTGTATCCATATTTTGGGTTTTGGGGATGCGCCGCACCATTGATAAGGAGGTTTCTCGGCTTCATTCAGAATGTTTTTTTCGTGGTTTGATAGAATTAAGTAATAGTTGAAAAGTACTTTCTTGTTTTTTTTTATTGAAAAATAAAAAAGTTATGCAGCTTTTTCTGTATCGGATCCGGCATTTTTTGGGATGCGCCGTTCTTTGACAAGGTTTTTTTTACAGATGGCTACTTCTTTGTTAGCATTTCTTCCGCTATTGAATGTAGCTAAGTGAACGCTCAAAAGAAATTTCTGTTTTTTTTCAATTAAAAAAAAAAGTTATGCAAAACTTATGAGTCGAGTCGGCGATTTTCGGGGCGCGCTGCGCCGTACCTTTGACAAGAACTTTTATCGGAGGCGGTTGCTTGTTTCAGGCTTTCAGACTATTTCATCAAACTTATGACCTATACGGTTTATTTACTTCCTGACATTAGTCGTCTTTTCTACCTAAGAAGCACTTCCAAAATGATGAAATTGCCAAGGATTTCAAAAACTTTATCTCCCACGTTCGAAAAATACAGCTATTTGAGTGAAAACTCAATTAAAGTAAGTTATAACTTCCAAATAAAAATGTTCTATTTTCTGACACCGGAAATAGTACATATGACCAAAAAGGCGACAAAGGCTGATCGGCTTTCGAAACATTTTCAATACCGTAAAATTAATAAAAGTTTACATGCGTTTTTTTCCTTGCGTGTTACTTGAAATTATACAGAATGCAAACATCTATTTACTTTTCATAATTATAGTTTATTGCATTATTGTTACTTTAAAATATACGAGACTATACGACCACTGATACGTATCCGGTGACCAGTGCACTTATCCTATCACTCATGTATAAAAATATTAGGAATATTAGGATGTATAAAAATATTAGAAAACTCGAATAACATTTCCACTGTACTCTATAGTCTATATAGTAAGAAAAGGTAACTTCCCTTGGGAAAAGAGAAAATTCGCCCTTGGCTTTCATCTTGATATGATATTCCCTTTGAATGATAATATTGGAAACCGAATATTTCTCACAATCCTACGCAATAAAACTGCTTCGTAAATCTTTATTCAGAGAAATTTACTAACACTTAAAAATCATTGAAAAAAATGAAGATATTTCTTTGTACTTTCATTATTAAACTTCTATAAATAGACAATGAGCTTTTATGACATATTTTCTCACAGTACAATTTATTGGATCCTAAAGCTTCACAACGGAGTTTCTCAGAAGTGCTTATTCTTTAAAAGCAGAGTTTTCTTGAAAGGATACGAAAGAATTCAAAATTCAAATACTCAGGGTAGGAAGACTTTCATGATAGAAAGAAGCAAAATTAGTATCCCATTTGTTTTCAGAGCCTGTTAAAATCGCAGGGTAAAATGTAAATTCTGTCGCATTCTGTGTTTGGTAGTATTTCCTTACAAGGTAGAAGCAGACAATCTACATAGAAAAGCGGAATGTGAAATGACCCACACATTGTATATTTTCGTCAAAGTGTAGAAGCATATTAGACTTGTGGATATTTCGATTTACCTAAATTTTTACCTAAATGTCAAAGTTTATTCCATGTGACTATACAATTTTTGACCTTTTAAAGGGCTTATAGTACACATCTAGAATCAATTTCTTAGAGAATACAGATGAAGATTAAACAAATTACAGTTGAGCATATACCTGTCTTGTAATAAAGTAGTCAGTTTTAAGCGCTTGAACGTGTCCCTCACTAAAGTCTAACATATTTACTAAAGTCTAACATATTTGAAATGTGACAGGACTGGTAAAAAGTTGTTTTTCTGTATTGGCCTTGAGTACTTTTTTTAAATAGATGATACATTTTAAACTGTATAATACCAACATACTAGAGATTATAGATACTGACTGAAAGAAACATGCTTCTAATATGCCTGCCCCTCTCTTTGCTAACAACTCCGAAGCCTGTATAATTATAACGAAATTTACGTGATAGTTTTCATCATAATCGATTATAATTATACGAAATAAGTAGTTTCTATGAAATAAAACAAAATGTATGACGTTTTCAGAATTGCCGTGGGTACGGGTACCGAAATTTCGGTACAAATAGCCGCATTTTTTCGGTACAAATAGAGCTGGAAAAGGGGCTATTTGCACCGAAATTACAGTTCAAAGAGCAATATTTTTTCAGTACGTGTAGACACTTCCTTACAGAATCTCAAAATTGGTTAAATCTTCGTAAGTCTTAGAAGACAAAAAAACTATAGTTTGAATCTGAAATAAAAACTACAAAGTCTACCCAAAAAAGAGGACCAAAGGGAAAATAAGTTTCTTTTTAAACATGCTCATAGAATTTGTATGGTTGATAGAGCAAAAACCTCTTCCATAGTTGGGATTAATACAAAAATTCTGTGAATTATATTACGATAAAAATGAAAAATAACAAGTCCGCTTATAACAGATTTAAAGCCGCATTGTTAAAATATTTAGAACTTCAATTCGCTTGCAGTTTGGAAACCAAAATTGCAATCTATTTGAAAATCGCCCATAACGTGAAAAGGGCTTTATAATCCAATATTACATTTAAATATAATTCTAACAGGAGAAAACTATATATATTAGAGTGGTAAGATAAAAATAATTATTGAATTCCAATGTGCACAACGGCCTGAATTGTTCCTTTTTCGACCAAAAAAATATTTTAAAAAATAAAATAAAAATCGATTAATATTTAGACGTCGCGCAAGCAAAATGATTTTTTAAAAATATATACTTATATTTTATTCCTATAAAATAGATGATATAGTATTTCCTACGCTGAAAAATTATTATTTCAATAGAAAGCAGTTATTTTGTTTTGTATTTAGTTACTTTTCACTCATAAAAATGTCATAATTACCATATTACACACGAGGTTGATAAACACTTAAATTTTTCTTAGTTACATTGGTAATTCGTTTCCTGTTGTCTTCCATCACATGAATTTGATTTTGATTTTCTGCTTCTGTCTTCGTAGTAGTCTCATTGAAGGTTGACATAAGAGCTATAGAACGCTCAGCGACATCATTTACAACTTTGTAAGGGTCGATCTTTCTTTTCAGCTGCTGAAATCTTTCACATGTGGTCCAAGTTTGAGGGTTCGAATTTAAAATGTAATCAGTGTCACCACGACAAAGGTATCGCAAAACTGGGACAGAGGACGAATCTACAAGATCATGAAATGCTTTGTTTTCTAATCCTTTACAATTTTTAAGTTTAATTCTTCGTGTAGTCCAATTTTCTTCTAGAAGTTTTAAGTTTGCCACTAATTTCCGTTTGTCTTCAATAGTTACTTTATTAGAAAACAAAGCTAACGAGACTAATTCTGGACCAACATACCATAAGTGATTTTTAAATTTCATTATAGTTATATCTGAGATGACTTTATTCACACTTGCATATTGCTTCAGCTGTCTGATTAAGAGCAGATCGTTAGCGGGGACATCGCTTGTTTTCGAACACGATAACTAGGCTTTCACAAAGATAAGAGATGCAAACATACAAAATTCTGTAAGATTTCTTATTTCTTTGGATGTCAGAGAAAATTGACCACGAAAAAGATAAATTTGTAAGCAGTAGATCACTTTTGCCATCCATCGAGCTAAGTGGTAAGCACCAGGAATTTTAAAGCAGTACTTCTTCTTTCCAAATGAATCACCTAGCACTAGCAGACGAATCTCTGTCATCTCTTTATAATCGTCTCGTGGTAGATAAGACTTTTCTTTTCGTTGTAGAATATGATGGTCCAAACAATTGTGTGAAAACACCACCTACTATCAGTTCGTGGATGTGATGACGGTATACAAAGTACAGCAAATGCCTGTCAATCAATTTTTCCAGAAGATAGCATGCACCATGACTTACTCCAGTGTTAGAAGCGGTAGCATCAAAACATATTCCAATTATTTCGTTGATAATTTTCCATATAATCAAGATATAGCTGCAGCTAGCATAGTAAAGTTCCTATCAGATAAGCTTATTCGCTATAAAGTAGATGATATATCTGGAGAATTTATTATGTTCTGTAAAATGCGTGATTTTTTCGCTGGACTACATGTGTCTGGTAACTCAAATTCAGTCGACGTTGACTTAGTTATTTTTTTTCTTTAATAGTATTTCAAAATTCCTGTAAATTCCTCGTTATTTTCATCCTCCTATACAATTAATGTGGCAGTCGAAGAAGAATATAGTTCATATGAAGTACTTGCTTCTTCCTTTCTTGGACATTCTCGTTCGTTTCTCTCTTCAATCCAGGGGGGTGACACGATTTTCTCTTTTGCATTAGAGGCGCGTGTCAGTTTTGTGAAGAGCGGCGAGTCGTGAAGCATTGGCGCCACCTCCACGACGCCCGGTCTGCCCGTTGTCTGTTATGATTTTGCATACACAAACTCGTGAAATGTCATAACTTTATCGTCTATTTGCCATATTTTATTTATTTACGGATACATGTGTTATAACAATGGGGGGGGGGGCATCGATGTATAGCACCGAACTGTCTATCAGGGTACGACTGAACCCGCTCAAACGGAGTAAAACAGTGCATTTTTCCGTTCTAAAAAATGAGGTTGACCGTTGGCACCAAGCAATTAAGCATGACAAAAAGGATTTTATTGTTAAACCTGGAAATGTAGTTTGTGAAGATCACTTTTTAAAGGATCAAATAATTTGGAAAAAGAAAGTTTTAGCTCCGGATGGAACGGTTATGGCGATAGGTATGAGGATTTGTTTACACCGATGTTCTTTAACCTAAAATAATTGAATGGCTCTGACGGTTTCATGACTACATTGATTTTTAAATTTTGATATATTTTTCTTCTTGTAAAACTTGTAGATTATTGTAATAGTGTGTAACATTATATTTTTATTATTTTTTGAAATTTTAAAAATATTTTAAAACCCTTACTATCTTTAAGAAAATTGTAAAAGTAACATTAATGACATGCAGTTTTGAATTATCGCCGAGTTTCGACATTTATTACTTTAATAGGAACGTAAGTTCTATTATTTCGGTCTTGCGATCAATTTGAATAAAAAATACTTTATTAGGTATAATATAAGCCTTTATCGGGTATAATTTGCCTGAGGATGACCAACAGATTGAGGTCGAAACGTTGCGAGAATGTAACTTTTTATAATTAAAGTATTGACTCGGAATACTCCTAGTCTTTTTTATTCAAATTGATCGTAAGACCGAAATAATAGAACTTACTTTCCTATTAAGGTAACAATTGAATTGATCAAAGGAAGATTTCACTTCTTAAAAATTGTTTTAAGAAGTTGTTTATTTTTATCAGTTCGAAATTTATGTACGATTACATTAATTTATTAATAAATTCAAGTACCAAAGTAAATTACAATTGTAAAATAATGATTTTCTTGCAGTCAGAATAGTAAAAGAAACCTAAATTTAAAAAAACGATAATTTTATGAAAAAGAAAGTCGCGAAATTTTGTAAAACTAGCTTTGTTCAATTGTATATAATAAATTATTATGTTCTGTCTGCATAATAATTGCTATACTTTAATCGCAGTATATTCGTAAATAATTTAAATAATTATATTTATTTAAATAAATTAACCTAGCATTTATTACTCCTATATACCATCCTACTGTCTTTACCCCATATTTAATTTATATCTCCATCTTTTAATTCAATTTTTAAATAAATAAATGACTAAATGTACGTTAAAGTTAATAACTTTATTACTGATAATCTTTTAGCCATTTCACGATCAATACAATATACTGAATATTAAAAATTATGATTTTTAAATTTGCTTGTATATTTTTATTATAATGTAATAATAGATTAGGATCATTCGAGTAATTAAAAAATAGAGAAAAGTTTTTATATATTATCATTTCAGAACATTTAGTTTATTTGTTTTAAACGGTAAATACGTAATCTTTATATTTTACCATTTCACTCTACTTGAAACTAAAAAACCGACATTTCCAGTGTATGTAAGGTCTATTTTTTAATCCTAGGTATTTTTTAAATTCTAGAAACAGTTAATCCTTGCCTAATTCAAGCTAAAAGTATTTAAATTATCCACAAACGTCCAAAATATTATAAAAACTGCGAAAAATACTAAATCTCCCATGATTCTAATCAGCTTTCATTCAAATATAGGGCGTGGCGCTAGTGGCGCCAGTGTTTCATTTTCTGCCGTCCTTCACAAAACTGACACAGCGCATTTGTATGGCGAGTCACCCCCCTGCTTCAATCACATATTTTCTCTTTTGCAAACACTCTTTACGTCCCTGAATTTCCTGACATACATTTTCTATCGTCATAACTCTTATTTCACGTTGATCTTTTAGAAAAGCTTTACATTCTTCAAATTTCATGAATTTTTCAGCATCTTGATGCGCTATATCAAACAACATTTGCAAACTCCCAACAAAATCTTTCTTATTTTTCTCATAAGTAGATGATTTCCTACCTTTGCTTTTACATAGCGATTCGTGGTCTTAAAATAAAGATTTTATCTTCTTAACTACTGCAGGTCCAAATTTTGTTGGAATGCAAACTTTATTCCATGTATTGATTACTGCTTCTGAGACAATATTTGGTAAAACATTTTCTGGCAACTCCGATGCAGTTTCTTCTATTAACCAAATATGAGCTTTAGGTTCATCAGAGACTTCATTTTATTTAGCAACATTCGTCATTTTATTTTAAATTTGACATCATGCATACTAATAAATTAAACCTCTAAATTATATCCGATTAAATTTTCCTTTTCCACATATTATTTTTATCATAAAAGGAACCATTTAGGCTACTGTGCCGATTACAAAATTTTATCTGAAATAGACAGAACAAGCGCTGTTTTCCTGCCCACGGAGCGGCAGTAAAATAGCACTTCATTGTACCGCGACGAGCAGCACGTAAAGTGGACAGCAAGGAGGAAGAAGTGAGCGAGAAGCGAAAGAAAAGTGAAAGAAAAGTGTGAGAATAATTCATTTTAAAACTGCGTTAAACTACGAAGTGAATATTTGACTTATAACGGCGCCCCGCGCGCGTGCGTACGCGATACAATCAAGTGCCATTTTACTTCCACTCCTTGCGCAGATAAATTCGCGCTTATTCTGCCTAGTTCAGATAAAGTATCGTATGCACCACGGCAGTAAAGTTGTTTTCACAAAGTTCAACTTTACTGCCTAGCTACATAATCTAATATTCCGCAATACTGGCCCTAGAACTATACCATTATCTGCTTTCAACCTAAATTGAATATTTTACTTTATCTCTCAAAATAACAGCAACAATGAAGACTTATATATGTTCAGGCATTCATTTTGCTTTAATGTTCTCCCCTTTTCGTGACCATATATATAGCTAACGTTTTAGCTAACGTTTAACGAGCTAACGTTTGCTTTACTTAATTCATCTGGATTGACGTCATGCACGGAGGGTTTCATTTTGGTGTGCTAAGACAGCGTCATTTTTCACTTTAGCCTACCGTTGCCACATTTTGAGCCAAGATATTGCCGATGATAGCTGCAGAACGTGTCATGCACACACCGAGCACTTAGGACACATACTATCTGGTTGTCCAAATGACATGGGAACGACGTACATTCAAAGGCAGCATGCGGCACTAAGAATGCTTAATTACCATCTTTGTCACTCTTACGGCATCAGTCCTGACATCACTCCGCCAAACGATCCTAGGATAATAAAGTCAATTGTTGAAAATGAGAAGTACCGCATACCGAATATACTGGAACCACATATTCTCCACAATTATTTTTGTGGCGGACTCGAGGCCTGGCCTCGAGTAATGAACCATGTTCGTCGTCGAATTTGCGGCACCAGCCGACAAGAATATACATACATACATACATTGATCAGCAGTTCGAACTCGAAAGTTCATTGCCTCACTACCCGATTCGGGTAGTGTTTCTAGGTGGATATTTACTACCAATGTGGGCCCACCACACCCACGACGGGCCAACAGCACGCAGCATTCCTGAACGGTCACCCATCCAAGTACTAACCGCGCCCAGCAATGATTAACTTCAGTGATCTTACGAGAACTGGTGTTTTCAGCGTTGTATCGCCGTTGGCAAGACAAGAATATAACGAGAATAAAAAGAAAGACAGGTATAAAGACCTAATATAGAAGGGAGTTGCGACGGTTATACCCAGAATATTCTGTTGAGCTAGTCGTCTTGATCATTGGTGTTCTTGGAGGTGCCAAGTTTCACTCGTTCATAGCCTGAAAAGCATCCCTGCGTGTCAACGAAATACAGAGATACTTGCAGGGAAAATGCAGAAGGCGATCATCCTTGGGTCGCTCTGTATCCTCAGAGTGCACCAGACTTTTGTCAGGAGCGGGTGCCATTTTCTGGAATGGTACCTGTTCCTGCTGAAATCCCGCACACAATAATTAATAAGCAGTCGCGGACAATTATCCAGGGTAGTACGCGAAGGAATAACCCCCGAACAGAGGTGTAAAAACTGTGCCGAAAGCTGAATAGCAACTTGTTGAGGTGTCTTAAACGGTAACTCTGGGATACCCGGCGACTTCTCAGAGTATGCAGCCTTATCCTTGCATGCGGAGCTCTACAAGGACGAACGAAACCTTTCTCTAACTGCTTGTACGAACAAAAATGACATCACAGAGCCGACTCGGGGTGCTGAAAATAATTTAAATTGAAACACGACGACGAACCACATTGCCACATTAACGCCCACATTGAGTGGACAAATCAACTCAAGGATAACTTGCTAGACTATTACAATGCCATCATCATCCCTGTCCACGGAGGATTTATGAGACGTATGTCTGTGGTGCCAGAAACACCCAGAGTTTCAGCACGTTTCGCATCAGTCGTTGCGAAATCAATGTGCCCACCTATCGAAAAACGGATATGTACGCGGAGCGCTTCCCCAACCTCTGCATGAACAAGCTACAGGCGAAGATGAGAAAGCGGCATTAAGACCAACCACGGAAAGCAGGCACCTTCTGAGAGATGATCGCGATTTCAGGACCATCAAGTGTTCAGTTTATGGTGCTGCGAGAGCTTTGGCTGATTCATGTCGAACGTTTAAACCGACGATGGATCAAAAGATCAAAAGACCAAAAGACACTTGCATCAACTGAACAAGAAGATTGGATTGGTAAGACAGAATGCGTCCCGTGTTCAGTGTGTGATTGAAAACATAACATCTGGTGGACCGTTCACGGAAAGGGTTCAAAATTTCGCCGAAGAACTGAGGATCTACAATCACACACTGAACAAGTCAAAGCTGCTGACAATCAAGCAGCATATTGTTGAAAAAATACGGCTGTTATATGACGCACGGAGGAAAATACGGAAGAGGGAGAGAGGAGTCAGGGAGAATTAACAGTTTCTCGCTGACCCATCGCGCCTCTTCAGCGCTCTCCCTGTTTCTGTCAAAAATCCCACCAAGCCCAACGAGGTAGAAAGTTTTTTGATTGAGGTATACAAGATCCGGAAAACACTGGAGTTGAAAGAAGATACTGATCAAATCAGCAACTTCAAGGAGTTTTGCGACAACCTCATAACATCTGAGGAGGATTGTCCACCAATCACTGCCGAAAAGGTGGGAAATGCAATTAGGGACACGAAGAGACTTTCCGCTGTAGGATCAACTGGCCCGCATATTCACCTCATATTTAAAGTCGGAAACGCCCATTCCCCAGTAGCTGGTGCTAGGACGCACTAAACTCCTACCGAAAAAATACAACTTCTTCAACCCAGAGAATTACAGGTCAATAACTTGTTTGAACAAGCTGTATAAGATCTATACAGCTGTCCTAAACAAAAGGATTGTTCGAAAAGTGCCGAAGCTCAATCAAGTTATCGTACCTACAGACTACATACAGACACCTTCGTAAAAATCGTTTTTTTTTACTCAGGGGGTCTCAAAACATGGAGATTTGATACAAACCGACTAAGTCAAATTGTACATAAAACCAATACCTTCTCATCAGAATGAGAATGTAAAAAAATAAGTTAAACAACCACCGCAGGGACCCACTTGGAGCAACTGCCGTCTATGAAAATGACACCGACTCCCAACAGAACCGCGGTAAATCACACCTATGGCCACGTCGCACGACTGTGAGTTTGGTGGCCAAAAGGCACGACAAAATCACAACGACAGGTCGGCGTAACGCTCGTGTATCTTGAGGACACGGAGCAACCTAAGCGACCAAGCTTTCTGCATCCATTTCGCAAGTGCCTTGGCATGTTTTTGACACGCGGATATGACTTTGAGGTTACGAACCAGTGATAGTTTCGCACCTCCGAAAGCATCAATCACAAGGATAATTACTTCACCGAACATTTTTAGTACAGTCGCTGCAGCTCTCTTTTAAGGTCTTGATACCTCTTGTCCTTTTCCTTCTCCTTGGAAGTGATGTTGTAGTCGGCCGGAGCTGAGAATTCGATCACGAATATAGTTTGTTTCTCGAAGTCTTAGAAAACAATGAGAGGCCTCGAGTATGCAATGGAGACTGCTGTCCGATAATCGCAGTTCTAGAAAACTTGGTACCTCTCGTTTTGGACAATTGACTCTATTTCCCTCGAAGCGTTCGGCAGGACAGGGTCGCGTCTAACATCGTAAGAGCGACAAAGATGGTAGTAAAGTACTCTTAGGACCGCATTACGTCTGTAGAGATACGTCGTACACTCGTAAGCGGGACATCTGAATAGAATGTGTTCTAGGTACTCAGCGTGCGCATGACACGCTCTGCACCTATAGCTGGGTACTTCTTGACGTAAAAGGCGGTCACGGTATGCTAAGGTTTGCTCTTTCGACAAGGACTGATCTTCTATATTCCTGTAGAAGTAGAGTAAAATATATCAATCTCTCCTGTGTATTCCTCGACGATACTTAAAGCACTCTGAAGCTGATTTGAACTTATGGCTATCCATATAAAAGACATGAGTGACTTTAAGCTCGCGATGATTGGTGTCGCTGCAGAGGTACCCAAGAGAATTGCGTAGCGCAAGAGATAGTGGCAGAAGTGTGATGCAAAAGAGCAGAGGGCTCATAGTGTCGCCCTAAAAGACGCCCCTTTGGAAGGTGACGCTGTTCGTTATCAGACGATAATTTCCAGATGAGATAGTAAATCTAGTTTTCCAAAGGGGCATCTAACTTTCTATACATCTGACTATATGTGGATGAAAATTGAAGCATTCCAAAAGACAGATGATAAGCCTATGAGAGGTTGAATCGAAAGCTTTCCGATAGTCACTCCAGGCCATCGACAGGGCGCGCTGGTGAGCTGCTGCGTCTTTGCGTTTAGGATAGCTGTAAAAATCTTATACAGCGTGTTTAAATAAAAAAATGGCCTGTCATTCTCTGGGTTAAACAATTTGCCTTTTGTCGTTCGGAGTATTGTGTGTCCTAACACCAGCCACTGTATAATTGGCGTCTCCGACTTTAAATAGGAGGTGAAGATGCGGGCCAGATGTTGGTGGGTATAAGTAAACTTCTTCCATCAGAAGTTCTTGATACCACCATCTGGTCCTGCAGCGGAAAAGGTCTTCGAGCCCCTAAGTGCTTTTTTCATCTCTTCGGCAGAGATTGATGAACATTCGTCCTCAGATGTTATGAGGTTGTCGCAAAGCTCCTTGAAGAGGATGATGTTTTTGAGTATTTTCATTCAATTCCAATGTTTTGAGGACCTTGTATACCTCTCTGCAAAAAGTCTCTACCTCATTGGGCGATGGGTCAGCAAGAAACCGTTAATTCTCCATCGCCCATCCCTCCCTCTTCTGTATTCTCCCCCTTGCGTCTGATAACACCCGTATTTGGTCAAAAATGTGCTACTTGATTTCAGCAGATTTGACTTGTTCAGTGTGTAATGGTACATCCTTAGTTTTTGGGCGAACTTTCGAACCCTTTCCGTGAAAGGTCTACCAGATCTTATGTAGTCAATCACACACTGAACATGAGACGTATTCTGTCTTGCACATCCAATCTTCTTGTTCAGTTGCTGCAAGTGTCTCTTGGTCTTTTGATTCATCGTCAGTTTTAGCCTTCGATTTGAATCAGCCAAAGCTCCCGCCACGCCATAAAATGAACAATTGATGGTCCAGAGGTCGCATTCTTCCAAGATTGCCTCACGGAGGGAGACATCATTTCAGTCTTTTTTTTAATGACACCCGCTCCCGGTGAAATAATGCGGCTGTCCTTACGACAAAATCTCAAATAAGGACAATCATTCAAGTCAAGACAGTCATTCAAGAAAAAGGACACGGAGCGACCCAAGTACGACCCCTTTCTGCATTTTACCCGCAAGTTTCTCGGTATTTCAGAGAGCACCTATGATCAAGACGACTAGCTTAACATATTATTCTGGGTGCTACTGTCGCAAGAACCTTAAACGGTGTTTATACCTCTCTTTCTTTTCATTTTACTTGGCTGTGATGTTCTTGTCGGCTAAGGTCAAAAATTCGATAATGAACATTGTTCGTTTCTCGAAGTCAAGGAGAACTATGTCAGGCTTCGAGTGCGTAACAAAAACAATTCGAAAATATCTAGTTCCAGAAAAGTCGGCACTTCTCATTCTCGGCAATTGACCTTTGAGCGTTTGGCGGAGTGGTATCAGCCCTATTGCCGTGAGTGACAGATGTGGTAATAAAGTTTGGCTCAAAATGTGGTGATGGTATGCTAAAGTGGAAATAACACCGTTTTGGCACGCCAAAATGAAACCCTCTGTGCTCGACTTCAATTTTCTTGGTTGAAAGAAAGCAAACGTTCGCTCATGCGACATCGACTGATCCTTCGTATTTCTGCGGAAGATGCCGTGCATTATTTTGTCGAGGAGTTGTTAGTTGCACTTTTTTGCACTTTTGCGGGAAAAATTACGAGAATAGATTAAGAATAATATAAAGTTTTAAGTTTTATAAAAATTCACAAGAGTCACTTTTTCAATTCACTGTTTACCGGATCACTCACTTCTGGTTAATTTGCACTCACGTTTTATTAAAAAAATAAAAGTTCACTTTCCACTAAATACTCTAAAAAATCGGACAAGTCGTGAAAATAAGATAAATAGTTCATATTCCTCAAATGTTTTGAAGCATGGTCGACACTGAGTCAGTCAATTATGAGATTACTGAGATGGCCACAGGGTGGCGCTAAGTGAGTTTAGACAAAGTATGGCACCAAAATGAATTTTTTTAAACGATATTCATGGATTTTATGGAAACAATCAGTACTAATAAGAAAATTTCATTAATTTTTATGTAATATATTACTTCAAAAAGTGAAGCAAACTTTCTTGCCTAATTTTAAAAAATTGAAGAAATGTTCATTTTTAAATTATTTTTTTTTCTAATTTTACCAGTATTGGCACAGAACTCAAGCCTTGGCTGGATGTTGGCAGCCCGGTAAGAAGTTGTGTATTGAAATGGATTAAAACGATTTCAACACTTAAAGTTTCTAGTTAATGAAATTCCGGCTCTGCTGTAAAGATTGCAGAATTTGATATATTTTTTGACTATTTTGAAAGATTAGGTGGTTGTGATGGTTGGAATAATAGAGAGAAAGCTCTGTCATATATCACTTTTTAGGTTTTTTTTCTATAAAATAATAAATGGAAAAATTTCCAGTTTTCAGTTTTACAGTTCAGAGTACAGTTTTCTTTTCTACATGAGTGCCCGAATTCTCCGTTTTTTCGTTTCATTGCTTTTTCACTGCATTCCGTTTTATTGCTGATTTTAAATTTAGGTCTCAGGAGTTTTGGTGCTCGAAAGAAATAGAGAAGAACCTCTATCGGGAATGAACTTTTATTAAATTTTTTGAAGTAAAAATTGAAATATTTAAAGTTTTTGTTTATAAACATTCTTGCTCCTCTATATGTTTTACAGAGATGTTTTACGACTCATTTGAAACAATAGATCTTTATGAAGCTCGAAAAAATACATAAAAGACTATTTAACGTCAATTTAGGTATTTGTATTTTTTCAGTTGTACCCTCCTTAAATTACATTTCACTTGCCCTTGTCTTTTTTTGTAATGTAAAATTTAAAAAAATTAGAACTGAAAGGTTACTCCCACGTGTAGTGCATCTTGGGAAAAAGTTCACTAAATAAAATTTGAAACAAAAAGCGTCTTTTCATAAAATGAAATCTTGAGTTTTTACTTATGAGATATAACACCATAAGTTTGAAAAAATATAATAAGGGAAATGTTACCAGATGATATTTACTCATATTTATTCGAATTTATTTTGATACAGAGTAAATTCATAATAATTGGCATACGGGATACTATTGGAAAAAATACGCTAAATGAAAACCTGTAACTGAGAAAATTATAATTCCAAATATAAGTGTATGTAAAATTCCAGGTAGATGGTATTATAGAATAAGGCTGCTTGTATGGACATTGGGCATGCTAATGACAATTCATGGATTAATTATGCAAGATAATATGGTATAGACTAACGAAAATAAATATTGATTGATTGCAAAGCTCTTCTGTTTTGATATTCCTAAAAATATTAATAATTCAATAATCTGTCAGGAAATTAAAGTGTCCAATCTTATAAAACTATGGTCTAGGATGAAAATATATCACTGAAATAATTTTAGTTGTAAATCAAAGTTATTTCTTCACGCAGGAAAAACAAGAAAACAGTTTTGTTGTATATATACGCAAAATTATCACTGCACTGGTTCGTAACCTTCAAGCCATATCCGCGAATTTCCCGCGATATTATATAAGAAAATATTTTAAATTAACTATACGTTGAATAATTTAATAACTAGTATTATTTACAAAAGTTGTACATGATTTTTATTTTATTCTTTGATAACATTTTATATGTAGTTAGCCCTAGAGTTTATCTATATGTGTACTAATTAAAATTAATTACGAAAGTTTAAAATCATTTCTCCTTGAAGTAACTTTTTTTCAATGTAATTTGGCCAAGAATTTATTTATAACAGGGTTCTGGCAGAAAATAGAATGTTATTTAATTGTTTATTTCTACTGCAAATAAAAATTATTCAATTAATACATTTTTAATGGCCTAAAAGAGGACCTACAGAGGACTTAGCAGGGCCCTACAGAGGACCACATTATTGGTCCTTCGATAGTTTATCAACCTAGGACCAACATAGTAAAAGGGCAAAATACGGAGGCGGTCGCGATGGCCAACTGAAAATTTCCACATATTTGAAAAATTTGTCTCTTATAGTAAAACTTGTTTCACTAACAGAATTTAAAGTTAATTCATTAACAGAAAAGACTCCTTGATTCGAGATTAAAAAAATCATGAGTGCTTCCTTGATGAAGAAGGAAATATATTTGCTGATTAATCATAATAAGGAAGCAAAAAGTGCTCATAAAATGAGAACCATCAAATTATATAAATACAAAAAAAGTGGAAAATGTCGAGATCGAAGTCAAGCCTATAGTTTAATGGTAGTTTTTCAGTTATAGGGGTTGGTTTTTAACCATTTCTTTTCGAGCACTAGAATATCCTGTTCTGACCCTGGCCATTTTCAAATTTTGTTATGTTTTTTGCAGCGTGGGCATGCCAGATTCACGTTAAACCAGCTCCACTCGTTTATTTTCAAAATTCAAAAGACAAAATTCGTGAATATTGTACTTAATTGTCACTAAATGAGTATCACATTTTGAATGAACAAGAACTTCAATATGACAATGTGGATCTGCCAACTTAACAGACCTATCGTACGTAAGAAGAAACAAATTAGTCCCCTAAGAAAGAGAGTAGGAGGCTGAAACTTGGAAATTCTTTTTTTCGTTTACCTACTCGAGCCTATAAGTATCATTTCCTTCGGGGCTATTTCGACGCCTCCATTCAATATGAGTCTATGTGCTAACAGCGCTCTGTATGAGACTATTCCCTATGCTTATACACAGCGCATAGTCTCATACACGGCGCTATCAGCACATAGACTCATATTGAATGGAGGCGTCGATTTCATCCACGGCTACTCCGCTATAAACCTTTTAAAGAAACATCAGTTTGTCGCTTCCTTAACCTTCCTCTATAATTTTGAATCTAATTCCGCGCTGGAAACAAAGAAAATTAGTTAAATCCTCCAAACAGATAATGAAGGCGGAATGATAATTAAGTAAAGTTAATTTGTGCTTGCCTAAGGTGCTGGGAGGAATAGGAGGCAGGATGTCAAGTGGCGACAAGGCCAGTCCAAGCCTAACGATCGACCGAGCCGCCTTTTTGCTTCTGAGGGTTAAGAAAGCTTTCAAGAAGAAAAAACAGCAACGTAAAGAGAAGAGGTAAGTTTCTTCTGTTGACATAATAGTGTAGACACTTTCCACGGGAAAAGCTTCTTACATCGAAACACGATTACATCAGTTTAGTCTCTCTGCTACTGGAGAAAGCTATATATTTGCCTAATGTATGGGTGACACAAGTTTGTCTTGGAAATTGCATGCCATGTTGACGTCTCTATAAAATATGTGGTACAAAGAGAAGAAAATTGGAAAACGAAAAAAAATAAACACGTAGAGTTTACGACCTTAAGTTACGTGTACTTCTGTTAACATACGTCGAAAATTAAATTTATAAATCAAACTCTATCTTATTCTTATTTCTTCTTTGTGATATTAGAGGGTTTTATTTGTGAAAAGGTCATTTACTTATTTGCATTTTCTTACTCACTGTTTATTTTGCGAAAGTTTTTTGAAACATAATATTTTATAAATTTTTTTATACATATATACTTGTTGAAAAATATAATTTCAAATTTTGAAGAAAGCACTCACATGATTATTTACTTTTTTTTGCTTGAAATACTAATACTCCTTCTCCAATTTTTATATCCACCGCCGGCCATTACTGGAAGATATAATAAAATTATTTCACCAAGGTAAAAGCTATTTTCCTAAAATAAGTATTTGCCTACGATATAAACACAATTTCTATAAGGCTTTGATTTTATTTGTATAGTTATATGCTGCTTAATTTTTGCTTTTAATTAATTATTAAGATTGACTATTCTATCTTGAAAATGATTTCTATTATACATTCGATTCCGGGGGGGGGGGGGGATTACATAAAGTCTATGTATTAGACAAATTTTTGCTTCACCCGATATGTTACATAGTATGTATATATAATTTCTATGCCATATGTAATTTTTCATTTAAATACTACTTCACCAATTTGGTCCATAAACAAATATTAGTATTTCAATAATTTTATGACAAAATAATTTTTTTTGAAAGTTTTAAAAAAATTATACTGAAAAATATAATTATATTTTATATTAACGATTTTATCAAATTTTGAATATAACAAGATTATTTATTACACAGAAATAGAAGGAGGAAAGCTTATAACGACGAGTATGATAAGGTAAGAATGATTTGGAACGTAGGCTTGAGATGAGTTCGAGTGTTCGCTTGGTAACGGTAGAAAAGTATCTGAAGATTGATTTTCAGGGATGAATATTGGTGGTAGCGTAAATCTTTGACACAGAGGTGGAGAGGATACTAGAATGTCTCTAATTGGTCATAGAAATTATGAGAGGGAGGCAGTTGACATTTCTTATTTCTGACGTCACAAAATCATAAAATTCCCACAATTTTAACTAAAGGCGGCCAAAAGCTCATGGGTACAACAATAGAGCGATTAATGACTAAATGCGTCTTCAGCCGAGAAAAGATGCGTATGGGTTCTCAAAAGGATATACATAAAATAATAAAAATGACCCTAAGAATAGTAGTCTTGGAAGTGCTAACTTTTCGGTAATAAACTTACAAGAAATAGCAGATGTTGCACGTCGCCTTGTCCTGAGAACAATAAATTAGAAAGTTCGATACAATTCAATTCCGAGATGAAATAAAATAGAAAAATTGTAAAAAAAAATAAATTGGTACAAAACGAGGAAAAGGAAAAAAAATTATTTTTGATATTATGCTGAAAAAATTTACGTTGACTTTAGTATTTACATAGAAATAGGTGGCTTTGAAGATACACGAAAAAAAAAGTGCTGGAAATTTTCATTAACCGAGTCTGTGACTTTAGGATACGTCTAAAAGCATTTGAAAATTAAAAAATATCGTATTGGAAAATCACGCAAATAGTGCTTGAAGAAATATAAGACTTCCTAGATTGCGTCCAGCATAGTCAGTGAAGCACTCCTAGACTCCATCAACAAAATATCAAAGACAAATTTGTAAGTCGCTCAACACTACAATATTAAATTCTCGAAGACAGTCAAGGAAGGGTTCATAGACTGTCAAGCTAGCCATTTATGCTAATAAAAAATAAAAAATTCTTTTTTAAATTTATAATATTATTATTTTTAACTTATATATTTATTTAAACATAATGTAATACACAATTACTACTTATATTAATCGCACGCTTTTTAAGCTCTAAAAAATCGGACGCACGTTGCGGGGATTAGAACTACCTATACTCTAGACACGAGACTAACGCAACTCATTCCTAACCGCTCAAGCCACTCGGCTAATCATTCGCAATGAAAACACAGTAAAAAATCTTGGCGTCGTGCTACAGCTGGAAACTACTTGGCCGCGTAAAAACAATCTGAGTGAGGGCTGCGAATTAGACAACTTGCTGCGAGACTGACTTTGCTTAATAAATTAAACACATTGTTTAAACAATTTTTGATCAAATAATTGAAAAATATAATTTTTCACGGAAAATTAATTTTTGACCAAGGGATGATTTTACGTAAAAGAATGTTTTTTCTTAATTTAAACTGAAATTGTTTAAATAATTTTTCAAATTTGTGAGATATAACAGAAAAACAATTTCATATTTAGTATGAATAAATAATCACATAGTACTAAGGCACATGATAAAATTTCTGTTTAAACATTAAATTGAGTTATTTTTATTTTTTAAATTAAAGAATTTGATTCTAAGTTGAAGAAATTTATAACGAGTCAACAAAAAATCAAACTTTTTGTCCTTTGTGCTCTTTTTGTGAGATGCACTGTCTATACGTTGCAGCGTTATAAACAATTTATTTTAATAAAACTGATTTATTTGCCAAATTATATCTATAAATTACTGATAAACAAAATTTGTAACTTGGGCAAAAAGTTAGTTGCATTGACATACTTAAAAGATGAAAGAATTATTGAGATATATTCGAAAATACTTTTTATAGATTGTTATTCAAAAAATTGTTATTTTAAATGAAATTTTTGATGTGAAGTAGCAATTTTAACGACAATCCACGAAAAGTATTTTAGATTTTATATCAGAATAATAATTTTTTTTTAAATAAATAAGGAAATTGTTTAAACAATTGTTGTGTATCTTTTTGAAAAAAATAACCCAGATATTCGATTCGTAATATCTCGGGGACCTCTCATAGTGTTTCAAGAAGTATGAAGTAATGGTGACTCGATTAACTTCTAAACAACTTTTTATTATTTATTAAAATTATAAATGTGAAGATGGCTTTTATGCAAATGGTTTTGTAATGAAAAACAAACACATTTTATTCTATTATGAGACACATTCTTATATGTTATTTTTATAAATATTTTATGTACAGAAATACGAACTTGAAAATAAAATCTGCTTACATCCAGTTTTTTTCAATGTAATAATAGCCATCTTCTAATTTATTTTTAATAGAAATAAGTGTATTATAAGTAATATCGCGAAGATTGAAAAAGACGTAGGAATACTTAATACCACTAAAAATTTTGAAGCCTGTAAATGTTCGTTTAAGAAACAATCGTGCAACTTTGTTAAAGGAATTTGATATCTAGCAGAATAAGGTAGCAAGTGAATAAAATTTGTCACCTCAACTAAATCTTGGAGATCTAAATCCTTCATGCGACCAGTTGTAAAAATAAACGATCGATTTTAAATTCGAGGAAAGGCATACCTTTTTTATCATAGATAATCATTTTAAATCATTCTTAATATATTTATACGTTTCACAATAACTTTTTGTTTTAAACAATTTATTTGCACATTTAATCATTTTAAATAAGCAAGCCAATGATAACCAATCTCCGAGGTTTGGGAGCACTGAATCTTCGTCCACTGTCTACTAGATTCATACCAATGTGAATTTGTCACTGAACGCCACTGACCGCGCCTCTGCAAATTCTCGCAGATAGTCATGGAGTGTTTCCCTGACTCGTATTCGAGTTCTTTCTTGCTGAATCACGCACTTATTAAATTCATGTCTTTGAAAATATAAAGAGTTTTTCATATCCATTTCATGACTGTATACATTTTCTTTGTAAACTGTCTGATAAGAATTCCAAGACTGTTATTCCTTGACTGTGCTTGAAAACTTCCATGACTTTTCTTAATTTTTCCATGAAAATTTACGACCACTTTATAGAAAGTATACGAGACTTTATAAAAATGATGGCCCGTCCAAAAGTCCAGCACTAATCTAGGAAATGTTCCAAGACTTATTTTTTCCGTGTATGTATGCTTATGATACACCTGGCTAAGCGTCTCAGCTAGAACACCTAATTACACAGAATGTTTATAACTGCATAAATAAATGATAAAAATCATTTTCTTATAAGCAGAATTTCGTCAAAAGTGAACAGGAAAAAGTGAATCGAGCAATTTCTATGTAAAATGTATTTATTAATAACAATAACAATTAGATTTTAATTTATAGGTAAAATTTAGTTTCTTTTCAAGAAGCGCGTATCATTTCCTATATTTTAGAACACTTGAAGAGCCTACGGTAGCATTACATTCTGGTTTTCCATTGCTCAGGAAATATAAGCTGACAGTGAGTACTAAATTAATTATATTTCAATATTTGTATATCAATTTTGAAGAGAAATTCCAAGCTTAACTGTTTAAAAAGATTTTTAATTTTCTTAAAATAAACAAATAAAACAAAATAAAAATGACGATTTTTCCAATTCAACTTTCTAGATTCTTTTAAATAATGTTAAACCTTTTGCGATTATACCTACATTTTATAGAAAGGTAATAGTTGAAGATAAATAATATGCAACGAACTAGAAGAAATTTTATTAGCAATTCGGTACTTTCTACAGTATTACGGAACTTCTCGTCTGGGGCTAATCGTATGGAAATTTCCGTACCTACCTTATTTCACCCTCCGAAATTATTATTGGGGAATATATTCTGAGGCTTTCCCACCCCTTCAGGTCCCTTTTACAATCAGAAACTTCTTTTTCAACCCCTTGACGCCCGCACAGGAGAAAATGAAGTTTTATTTTGAACATATTAACGGCGTCAAAATGTACTGAAACAAAATTCAATCATAATTGCTTCATATTAAGCAATACGCATATTAAAAGTCATTCAGTTGTTTTTCAGCTGTTACATTCAGCAAGAGATCGAACGTACCTGAAGTTAAAAATGAGTTTGTAAGAAAATGACCTGAAACAAAATTTAATCCCTAGTTTTTTTTCACACAGTTGTCTATTTTGTAAAATTTTATTTCAAAACCTAATATGTCTAGAAAAAATGACTATAATGGATGATCCTTGAACGATGTTAAAGATAATTAATAGCAGAATGCAGAAAAATGATAGATAAAAGTCGTTTCAAATTGGACAGTCTGGAAAATCCGTGAAAATTAATTGAGTCATTCTTTGATAAAAATTGCAATGTAGTATTATGAACTAAAAAAATATGTTTCTTTGGGTTCAAAACACCATTTTTATAGACTTGTTAATGGAAAATCTAATATGGCGGAACATAAATGGAAAAAATGATATACCATTAAGCCATTTCCCTTTCAGGGTAGGCGTGACACTAACCGATTCGGGTAGTGTTTCTAGGTGGATAGTTTCTTGTAGTAAATAACTACTACAAGTTTGGGCTCACCACACCCACGGTGGGCCAACAGCACGCAGTATTCTCGAATGGTCACCCATCCAACTACTAACCGTGTCCAACGCTGCTTAACTTCAGTGATCTGACGAGAACTGGTTTTTTCAGCGTGGTATCGCCGTTGGCTGAACTTTACAAAAATGATCATATGTAGGTTTTCGAGGATTTGCGTTCCGCCATACTAGATTTTGCAGCTTTAATCGAATTTGCTACACAATTTCATCAAAAAAGCTAAAGTCAATATTAAAAAATCTTTTGAAAAATGGTGCTTTTTACCCAAAGAAACATATTTTTTCTAGTTTAAAATATTAAAACGTTTTTTTTTTAATTTTCCCTCATTCTGCAAGTATTAAGCGTCAGCATTCTTCAAGGATCAAGTATTTTGATCCATTCTGTCTAGAGATATTAGGTTTTAAAAACAAATTTATAAGATAGACCACCATACCTTCCTAATCCATTTTCACGTCCCCCAAGTAAACACACCTCAAAAAACTATTAAACTTTCTTCATCTCTTTTATTTGTTTCAAAGTGCAAAATGAGATGGAAATCACTGTTAGTAATAATAATATTAATACGTATAACACTGGGACGTTACGGCGGTTGTTTAACCCTTTTTAAAATTATATACACACACACATATATATATATATATATATATATATGTATATAGTTTCAACTGTTAAAGTTAAACGTACTCGATATCGACGTTGATTGTGGAAGGCCACAAGCAAATTGCCATTATACAAATTCCTTTCCGTATTACTATCCGCCTCTATGATAGTGCAATAATTTTTCCTAAAGCCAACGAAAATTGGTCATATCTTCTACTCTATAAGAGTTTAAAATTTTTAGAGTACAATGCGAAGTTTAGTTAACTATAAATAAGTTTTATTAAGAGATATATTGTCCGAAAAATTGTATTGACAATTTGTCATCTCGATTGTCAACTGCGCCGTTGCAGGCTGCTGCACTTATAAGCAGAAGTAGGTAGTAAGAACGAAACTAATATGAGTCTGCAATTTATTGCGCACCCGTAAAACTGATTTTAGTGTCCTACACAATAAACCGAAGTTTCTATTAGAGATATAATAATTTTCAAGCGTGACTCAACTTGCAATCAGAATAAGTAAAATACGTTCCTTCTCTAATTGTTTATGAAATTTCAAATTTGGAAAATTTAGAATTATGGAGTAATTTTTGTACCAAAAGACAATTAAGGGTCCATATGAAATCATATGCAGCAAGTCTCTTTGCGACATGTCACCCTTGCAGCATGTTAAATTTGCGCCTTGACACATCCCGGATAGCAAAAAAAATTCTCTGAACATTCCAATGGAAGGTTCGGAGAATTCCGAAAAATGTTCCAGGAAGGTTCTTGGAAGTGAGTAAATGTCCACGTATCAGAAGACGTCCCCAAGGAAGGTTCTGGGAATGTTCGTAAGGAATTTAATTAATTTAATTAATTAAATCTGCGGTATATCACGTCGGCGGCTTGTGTCCCCAGCCGCAAGTCTCACTGCGGCGCGGCATCTCTCCCCCAAGAAAAAATGGAAGTCTTTTTCTTCAAAGTGACAGAAGTGCGGCAAGGTCTCCCGAACCCAATTTCTACATATATATGCGGCTTGTCTCGCCATTGGTATCTTCCACCCAGAATTAATTTTACGAATGTGATCATAGTTTCTAGAACGCCACCTGTCATATCTGCGATATCTGTCCCCCAATATAAATTTTAAAGGAAAGTCTTGAGTGTTTAAATAAAGGTAATTGTTTGGGGAGGGGGGAAGTTATATACAAATATTGAACCTTACATCATTAATAGACGCTTCTTGAGATGCACGGAGAAAAATGGATGTTCAAACGTAGATATTCAAAGGGTAAGATAGTACCGCCTAACATGCAGATATTCATGCCAGATGTTGAACTCGTCCTAGCGCATGCGCGAATAGATATTGGAATTTCGCGGTCCATGCCGCCTGGCTGTTTGCAACAACATTATATTTTGTTTAAATGATCACTTAAACCTTTTTGCCTTTTCTGCTGACGTAGAAAAAAGCCTTTAATTTTACCCAACGTATATAATATATCAAGTCGTAGCTCATTCTTGTTTCTTTGAACATTGTCTGAAATATTTCGAATTACTGTTTCTTAACAAAGGCGTATCTAAAAGATTGTAATAATTAATTTCATATATCACTAACAATATTTAAATCATAAAATCAAAAAATATATAATTATGGAACATTTCCAAAGGAACAAAATTAGCTATCCTTAATTAAAATCAAATAACGACTTTCGTCTGTCTATACGACGGAAAAAGTTTGTTACGTTTGAGGTTATATTGACTCCAATATGGTTATATATTGACAATATGGTTGTAAATTAAAAATAAAATTCGATTTGAAGTATATAACAAAAAATAGATAGAATTTTAAATTCTGATTATATGTAGATGATTCTTTCAGCTTACTTACCCCGTTGTTATTTTTCATTTTAGGTTACAAATATCAACCATAACCTCAACTTGACTGAATGTATCATCTGATCGATATTCTATACCCTTTATCTGTTTTTCGTTTATGTACAGACATTCAACTTTAATTTCAAATTTACAAGTGAGTTATCAATTGAGTGCCTAAATGATCAGGAATAAGCAAACTCCTCAAATATTTGCAGCCGTTATTTGACGTGACCATGAAATTGTTTAACCCTTTTTTTAAATTATATATATATATATATATATATATATATATATATAATATAGTGGCGACACTAACCAGCGCGAGCATTAGGACAAGTGTGCCAAAATTAATCTGAAGAATGGAAAGATTACTGGCGTTTCCAAGGACCCTGAGCTTGTGGATATAAGTGTCATTAGACATCTTAATACTGGAGAGACGTATACATACCTAAGCGTGCCTCAAAGCCGCATTCCGTAACATCAGTGAAGGAGTCTCTCCGAAGCAGATACAAGCATCTTCTTTGACAGATTTGGTCTTCCAATCTGTCGGCGTTGAACAAGGTATCTGCGACTAACATGCTTGCCGTCCCGGTTCTACTCTACTCGTTTGGGGTGGTTCAATGGACGAAGAATGACTTTACGGCCCTTGATATCACCACGCTTAAGATCATACATATGCATAAGAGCTTGCATATCAATTCGTCAGTTCCGCGATTATACATTTCACGCCGTAAAGGCGGACGCAGACTTCTGAATCTCCAGTGTCTTCATAATCAAATTGTTTTAAGTACAGCTTACATCGTTGCGAATTGCAGAGATCCTATCCTGAAAATGGTCAGGAACCACGAGATGATTGGCGAAGGAGCGTTCCTTTACAAAGCCGCGGAGCAAGCGACGGAGACCCTTGGCCTGAATTTTAACATCAGAAGTGAGGAAAGTGCATTCCTTCATCTAGATGCTTCACTTCTAAAAACAAAAGTGAAGAAAGCAGAGGTTGAAAATTTTCACCAAGAGCTACTCGACAAGAAAATGTACGGAAACTTTCACAGAAAATAATGTAGAAAAACAGTCCTTGTCGAAAGAGCAAACTTTTGCTTTTTCCTCAGATCATCAGGGCTGAATTCAGGTACAGAGGGTTTCATTTTCGCATGCCAGGACGGTGTCATTTCCATCTTATCATACCGTGACCGCATTTTATGTCAAGAAGTTTCCAGTGATAGGTGCAGAGCGTGTCATGCACACGCTGAGTACCTAGAACACATACTCGTACTATCGGGGTGTCCGACCCACGCAGGAACGACGTATATCTATAGATATAACGCGGCCCTGAGAGTGCTTTATTACCATCTTTGTCGCTCTTACGGTGTTGGTCGCGACCCTGCCCTGCCGAACGCTCCAAGGGAGATAGAGTCAGTTGTCCAAAACGAGAAGTGCCAAATTTTCTGGAACTACGATTTTCGGACAGCAGTCTCCTTTGCACACTCGAGGCCTGACATCGTTATTCAAGACTTCAAGAAACGAACTATATTCGTGATCGAATTCTCGGCTCCGTCCGAATACAACATCACTGCCAAGGTGAAAGAAAAGGAGGAGAGGTATCAAGACCTTAAGAAACAGCCTGCAACGACTGTACCCAAAATATTCGATACAAGTAATTGACCTTGCGATAGGTGCCAAGGCCAAGGCACTTGCGAGATGGATGCAGAAAGCTGTCATCCTTGCGTCGCTTCATGTCCTCAAGACACACGAGGGTTTCGCCGGCCTGTCGTTGTAATTTCATCGTGCCCTGTGAACACCCATCTCACGGTTGTGAGACGTGGCCATAAGTGTGATTTACCGCGATTCTACTGGGAGCCGGTGTCATTTTTTAGATGGCAGTTGCTCTCAGTGGGATCCTGCGGTGGTTGTATAACCTTTTTTTTAATTATATATATAGGGTGATTTTTTTTCTGGCTCATTTTTTTAATTCAACTTGGCACCCCTACAAATTGTTCCTTTTGCCAAGAGAATTACCTCTGAATTGTTTCAGAATTAAAAAAAATATTTAGAGGTCTCTCAAGGCGATTTTAGGGTAAAAATGGCAATTCTTAATTAAATTGACGCTATTTACTGATTATTCATTTCCGACGCGTATGGATTGTGTTCTTCACAATTCAATATTGTACTCAGATTTTTTCAGATTTTTACAATAACATTCAAAGGTCGCTCAAGGCCATTTTAGGGCAAAAATGGCCATTCTTAATTAAATTGACGCTATTTACTGAATATTTATTTCCGACGCGTATGAATTGTGTTCTTCACAATTCAATATTACACTCTGATTTTTTTAGATTTTTACAATGACATTCAAAGGTGGCTCGAGGTCATGTTGTTAATAAAATGTTGATTTAATGAAACTTTCTCTAGTTTTTTTTCTATAAAAAAGCAGTGTCAATTTATTCATTTCGGCAAAAAAAAATTAGTCAAGTTTGATAAATCTTTGTCATATTATTTGAAGGATATTCAAGGTAATTTTGCAAAAAATGAGCTTTTTGTAAATTGTGATAATGAAAAAACAGTGCTAACACTTGCATATTAGATTGTAGTTTATCGCCAACAAAGTTTTCCTCTTTCTTTTCTAAAAGGTCAATCATTACTTCTTCTGCACTTATGATAATTAATTCTTCGTATAGTTACAATTTTAAAACGAAACTTGATCATATTTTAATAAAGCTGCGATATCCTACTGTTTTTGCCGTTTTCTTTTTTTTAATTTAAAGCAAAATTTAAAAAAAAAAATAACTACAATGAAAAAGAATTTTTTTTTGAATTACCATTTTGCACAAAATAACTTTGAATGACCCTAAAGTAATATGACACGCAGCTATTGAACCTTTTGACTCATTTTTCGTGGCAATGAATAAATTTACACTGTTTCTCAAGAAAGAACTAGAGAAAATTCAATTTAATCGATATTTTATTAAGAAAATGACTTGTCAAGAACAAATTTCGTACGCATCAGTAATAAATAATCAATAAATAGCGTCAATTTAATTAGGAATGGCCATTTTTGCCCTGAAATGGCCTTGAGTGACCTTTGAATGTTATTGTAAAAATCTGAAAAAAATCTAAGTGCAATATTGAATTGTAGAGAACAAAATTCATGCGCGCCAGAAATGATAATCAATAAACATTGTCAGTTTAATTAAGAATAGCCATTTTTCCCCTAAAATGGCCTTGAGCGACCTTTGAATGTTATTGTAAAAATCGGATAAAATCTGGGTGTCATTTTGAATTGTAAATAACACAATTCATACGCGCCAGAAATGAATAATCAATGAATAGCGTCAGTTTAAGTAAGAATAGCCATTTTTTACCCAAAATGGCCTTGAGCGACCTTTGAATGTTATTGTAAAAATCTGAAAAAAATCTGAGTGCAATATTGAATTGTAAATAACACAATTCATACGCGTCAGAAATGAATAATGAATAAATAGTGTCAATTTAATTAGGAATGAGCATTTTTGCCCTAAAATGGCTTTGAGTGACCTCTAAATATATTTTTTTAATTCTGAAACAAATCAGAGATCATTTCCTCGGCAAAAGGAACAATTTGTAGGGGTGCCAACTTGAAATAAAAAAAAGCCAAAAAAATCACATATAGTAAGAGCAAGATATGATAGTGCAGTCATTGTTATCCCGTGTGGAAGAATGTTCTGGCGCTGGCCTGGTCCAGACCAGACCGTCTGGTTTCCAGTCTTGACGCTGGCTAGACGGTGTGACCTGGGCCTGGCCAAAAGTGTAACGTTTTTTCTGGCTAGCCCCAGGCCGGACCGTCTGGTCAGCCGCTAGGTATGGGCTGGTTAGCCACTAGATATGGGCTGGTCATTCGCTAGTTATGGGATAAGAAAAAAAAGTCTTGTTTTGATAGTGTGAATTTCTTATTTTTTATCATTGTAAACACCCTGGAACTTTTTTGAAATATGTTAAAAAAAATTTGCTGATCGAACTTAGAAATTTTTTTGTTCTTGGCTCGCCGAGCAGCGCCAAACCTGGATGAGACGAGACTGTCAAGGTGACGAGAAAAAAATTCTTGTTTTGATAGCGTATATTTCTTATTCTCTATCATTTTAGATACCCTGTAACTTTGTCGATAAATGTCACAAAATAATTTGCTGATCGTACTTAAGATTTTTGTTGTTCTTGGCTCGCTGATCAGCACCAGGTCTGGGCCAAGCCAGACCTTCCAGGCGAACTTAAAATTGTTGTTCTTGGCTAGCTGGCCAGCGCCAAGCCTGGGCCAGACCAGTCTGTCAAGCTGATAAGAAAGAAAAGTCTTGTTTTGATAGTGTGAATTTTGTATTTTCTATCATTTTAAACATCCTGTAACTTCTTTGAAATATGTCAAAAAAAATGGCTGATCGAACTTAGAACTTTTTTTGTTCTGGGCTCGCTGATAAGGTCAGACCTGAGCCAAACTAGCGTCAGACCTGGGCCAGATCAGGATTGATTTAAGTTTGTAATTTACCATGTTCTCGTCAGAATTCAATCTAAAGGATATATATCATTTAAAACAGAGGATTGCAAATAATTTAAATTAAAAACTGACATTCGAGCTGAACAGTTGTAATAGGAAATAGTTATAGGCCTTCATGTCGAGTTGAGCGCACATCACGTTAAAGGTTTAAATTAATGACTTCTATCAATTCTTTATTACTCACATACATTTAACAAAGTTTCTCAACGAAATAAATCAGAACATAATATTTTATATTATGACTTTAACAAAGTTTGTTGTACATAAGAAATATATCGTAAACTGGTCTCCTTGACTCTTTATATGAGCTATAATTCAATCATCTACTTCGGATTTTCACACTTCACGTTTACAAAATTATTTAAAGTCGCATAAAATATGAACTATTATCTTTTGATATTACTAGATATGCACAAATTCATATTAAAGAATATTCTCAAAAATATAATATTATAGTTGTTGCATGATACGTGCAATCTACACACATATAAATAAATGCATTTTCTATAAAATACTGCATTACGTGTTAGAATTCTGTCCCTATTCTTGAATTATGCATCACACTCATGACAGATTCATCTAGAAAGGAATACTAAATGATGCAACTTGGCACTTAATAGTATAGTTCAGTGAAAATGGAAACAGAGGGAAAAGAAGGCAGAGTAAAGGCAAATATATCCTTTGAGAATTAGCCTCTTGGAGAACTATGCTGAGAATAAAGCTACTTTTTCCATAGATATCTCAATGTGGTGCCTTTTTATAAGTTATGCAGCAAATGTATCAGAATTCTTGTTTAATGCACATTTGTAATGTGAATATAGTATATACTCTATATATTCAAACTTCATTACATTGGTTAGAACTTACGAAAAAAGGTTATATATACCTACTTATAATTGTCCTTTTTGCTATTTTTATTAGTAAAATTCATACAAAAAATAACTATTTTAAGCTTATCAATGTTACACAAGGTTCTTGAAAAAATAACGGATCGTTGAATCTGGAAAAGTTGCATAGAATTATGCTTCATATTTGAGGCATTTCAACTCATATATCCTAATCCGAAAATCAATGTTAAACCATCGGACTCAAAATTGGTCCAAATTTTGGACGGTAATTATTGCACAAATTATTCACGTTTTTTAAATACTTGCCGCACTAAGGAGGGGATAGATTTCATCATGGTGCGACTATTCACCAGAAGCATTTTTTTAAATTAAAAATTTTATCATAATTTTACGAAATAAATCATATATTTTAGACTTTTTTCATATATGTTGATAATTTTTTCTAAAAATAATCTATAGAAAGAAAGTTCAGTGGTTTTATATCAAGACCCCATTTCTAGTTTTCGAGAAAATAACTGAATAACAAATTTGTATAAACAAATGATTTTTTAAAAGTGAACTTTTTTATTTTTACTATGTTAATTTTTAAAAATTGTATTTTAAGAATTTTGTGGTAAAAGAATATTATAGTGAAAAAACCTTCATAATAAAATAATCATTGTCAATATTATAAGGAAATATATATTCCTTCAGTTTCCACCACAATACTTAGATTTTCCTTCTTATTCTCCGCCAAGTAGGTCAAAGATTAACGAGGGTCGAGCGTAGCACCTTTAGCAAACAGTTCTTTTTTTCACAGAGGGGTAGGGGAAACCAGTACGAGGTGGATAGAAAAAAATTTGAAGTCATAATGTTGATAAATGAAGAACAAGTGGGAAAAGTATTACGTATAAAATTAAAGCTGGAACATTTATTTTAAAGATCACAATGCCATCACATGAATTATATTAGCCATTCATCCTATATTCTATACTTTTTTAACACATTGAACTCAGATGGTACTCCTCTGGTAGGAAGTGAATATTAACATTTCAGGCTTTTCCGATAATTTGTCAAAGGACATTGTGTATAAATTTAAGAAACAATAACTGTTATTCCAAAACTGTTGTGTCCAAAACTGTTATTCAACAAAAATTTCAATTATACAGTGATTAATATTCAATATCTTATAAAAATTGTACGACCTGCACACTGTGTCGTATTTAATGTGCAATCATGACAATTATTTCTACCAACTATCATGGACAAAAAAAAACTACGAATAATATTATTTGCTTATGTTGGTAAAAGGCATGAGCTTGCTTACTTATTTAGGTCGGTAGTACTTACTTGTTTTTGCTCGCAACCTAGAAGCAATCAAATTACTTTGATCTCAAGCCTAATCTGTCAGCAATTAAATTTATTCAACTTCTACCGAATGAAACTACACTGAAAAAAATTGTTAGTTGTGATAAGAAGCTCTTTATTAGTGGAGATGGTATTACATGCGACAACCACTTCGATGGTAAAAGTAACTAACCAGTTTAGTGCGGCAACAAGTCGCCGTTGGTAATCCTACGTAGGTTATATTCCCAGGGGGAAATTTACCACCGGCGCGGAACCGCGCCAGTACCGCCGGTCGGAGTGCGGTACTGGCGCGGTACTGGTGGAATACTGGCATTACTACTGGCTTTATACCGGTAAAACCCCTAATGATAACAATGTTCTGTACTGACTTGCAGTATTTGGCCAGTACTGGGCTAGTACTTACAGTTGGTACTGGTTCGGTACCCTCTGTTAGTACTGACCTAGTACTGGCTGAACCAATAATGTAAACAGGGCTAGGTACTGATCTGGAGTATTGGGCCAGCACTGAAGTTCATTACTGGGCCAGTACTGCAGATTATTACTGGACAGGTACTGGTCAGGCTCGAAGTGATAACGAAGGCATGTACTGACTTGCAATACTGGGCCAGTGCATACCGTTGGTACTGGCATGGTAGGGGTGAACCCCCTAATGATAACTAAGTTCTGTACTGACTCACAATACTGGGCCAGTACATACCGTTGTTCCTGGCGCGGTACTGGTAAAAGGCCTGATGATAATTAAGCTCTGTACTGATCTGCAGTATTGGGGCAGTACATACCGATGGTACTGGCGTGCTACTGGTAAAATTGAAATTTCATTCAAACATTTTGTTTAATTTTAGCATCCACTACTGCTATACTCTAAAGATATGAACAAAAAGATACTTAAAAAATAAATATTAATTGTTTGCGAGTATTTTGACTTTGAATATTAATGGTCCTGTGTAGAGTGAATACATATATTACATTTCTAAATATTATATTACAAATAAAATTTCTAATGCTACGGGGTATCGAACCTACATCTATACATAAATCTATCGCCTAGCAGTCGGGAGTCTTAACCATTGCGCTAAACTTAAGAGTTGAAACTCGATGAAAAAGCCATCCTGATAAGCTACAGCTCAAAAAAGTTAAGACACCAAATTTTAAACTCTTTTTTTCTAATTAAATATTTATTATTATACGACGATATGTAAATGTAAAATATACGAACTGTTAACAGGAATATCAATAAAATAATTTTGAAATAAATAATTTAAATCGATTACAATTTTTCTTCGTGTAATATTTCGTTTTTTGGCGTTTTAGACTACTTTACAACTTTCTACAATGACAGGAAATGTGATTTTTTATGAACATTTAAAATTTTTAACGACGGAACTTAGAAATTTGATCGTGAACTTTGACAATTTTTTAATAACAAATTTTTTTAAACTTTCGTGTAAGATTTGGTTTTTAGGTGTTTTATACCATTTTACAATGTTTAAGATTGACGTAAAATGTATTTTTTTCTGAACATTTAAAATTTTACATAAAGATGGAACTTAGAATTTTGTTCTTAAGGGGTTACACCACTGTAAATTTTTTAGAAAATCGATTTTTTTTTTCGCTTAAAATTTAGTTTAAACCTTGTAGAATATGGGGCAAAAGGTTTAATACGTGAAAACATTTTTTTTCTGTTTAATGTCACGTTTTTGCTGAGGCGTGTCGGGCGTCTCTCATACGGCTACAGGCGGTATGAACACATCTGCTCGGAAGGTACCCTGTTCCCTCTTTTCAACTTCTGTGATACACTCACAGATGTCCCCAGAGAGGATTCGTGTACAATTCAAACAAAATTTTCGAACAAAAGTAGGTTAGTGTAGCGTCAGTGCTTGTTCGGAAAGTACATCTGGTTGCTCGCGGATGTCTAAAATTCAACTCAAAACTTTAAACGAGTTTTTCTCAAAACACGTTTTTTCAAAACGGCACGCAGCATAGCTCGAACAATTTTCAATATTTTCTTTTCAAATTTGAACCACATATTTTAAACAACATTTTGAAGAGAATGACGTACGGATTTTTCGATAAGTTAATTTAAACAATTTTTATAAACAAATGACTTGACTTTTTTTCGTCCAAAAATGACATTTTTGCTTCAAACACTTGTCAATTTTACAAAAAACAATATTTTTCAAATCCCGTACGTCATTCTGTAGCTATTCTTATGCAGATTAAGAAAAAAAATTTGTTTTGGCTCCAGCTTCAAATTTGCGGTCGTCCTACTGCGTGCCGCAAAAAAAAAATCTGCAGGAGAATGGCTCCAGTGCCGCCATTTTGAAATATTTTTTAATGCAAAAATTTCCCTGTAAAGTTCAATACATGCTTAAATATATCCTCAAAGCGCTTTTTCATACTACCTTTCCTTCAACCCCAAAAAAATGTCCAAAAATGCATGCTTTTACAGTGGTGTAACCCCTTAAAAAAAAAAAAAACAGGAAAAAAGTTGATTTCGCGACAGTTGTATTTATAGTTTTTAGACATTTTAGAACACATGAACCATATTTTTGAACGTATTTCAACATTTTTTTAAATATTTATACTGTCGTCATATTACTGCGCCGATCGTGGAGCCAGCCGTTAGCCAGTACTGGGCGAATGGCCGATTATCTGTACTGGTGACCAGTACTGGGCGGGAGATAAGGGTTGGCCGCTGCTAGCAGGGTGAACATTGCCCGTATTGCGCCAGTATGCAGCCAACGCTTGTCTTAACTTTGGCAAATAAAGGCTAGCCATTGTTAGCGTTTTTTACTGGGCTCGTAAAGTGCCAGCATTGAACTGACGATTGGCGTAACTCCGTAAGAAACGGGTTGGCCGTCATGCATCAGGCCAGAGTTCTACTAGCATAGGGCCAGCGCTTATATGTCAGTGCTGGTTTTCCAGCTCTGGCGCAGTACTATGCCTGGGTTTTAGCCAGTACTATGTCCGTACTGGTCAGCCAGCTCTAGCTAGTCATTACAGGCCCAGTACTGCGCCCGTTGTTAGTAATGGCTTAAGTCCAAAATTTCCACATGGGACGTATCAATACTGCGCCAGTAGTAAACCCAGTATCACGCCAACCATTGGCTGAAATCTTATGTCGGTTGTTAGTCAGCACTTGAAGTTGGTATGTGGCCAGCACTACGCCAATCGTTGGCGAAACGCCGGTGCCGGTATTTCACCAGTAATGCATATTACTCCTAAGCCAGTTGTGAACCAGTATAATGTCAACTGTTGGCTGAATTCTTATTTCGGCATTTCACCAGTAATGCGTATCAGTACTGGGCCAGTAGTATACCAGTATTACGCGAACCGTGGGCGGAACTCCTGTGCTGGTATTTCACCAGTGGTGACGGTCAGTACTGGGCCAGTTGTAAAGCAGTATAACGCCAAACGTTGGCGGACCTCTTGCGTCGGTATCCCGCCAGTAGTGACGGTCAGTACTGGGCTAGTTGTAAACCAGTATGACGCCAACCGTTTGTGGAACTCTTGCGTCGGTATTCTACCAGTAATGACAGTCAGTACTGGGCCAGTTGTAAACCAGTACTATGCCAATGGTTGGCACAGTACTAAGATCCAGTACTGGTATTTCTTCTCAATTGCAACTGGCGCGGTACTGCGCCGGTCGTGAACTCTGGCTAATATTCGACTTTTCCCCCTGCGTTAGTAACGATAGTAATTCTAGTCACAACAAATAAAGTAGTGCCAACATTCGCACCGAAATATCGCGTCATGTTCTCGATCGTCGGCATTTTCATCTTAACCTTTTTGTGAATTGCGTGGTAGTGAAGACCGTGAAGACTATCGCATCGATCTAAATTTTCTAATAGACTTACTACTATTGCAAGTCTGCACTTTTAAATACACAAGAACTCCAATATGAGGCCGACTGATTTAGTTCTTCCTAGAACTGCTGGCCCACGCACTTTCTCAGCGCACAAGCAGTATCAACAATGCGTAGCCATCCCGCATCATTTATCCAACGACGAATTTAGTGCCACGGCCACTGCGAGGCAACCCCCGAAACTGGCCTTATTTTGGATTTCTTTTGTACTGAAATTATAGTGTTTTTTCATTAACATCCCAATGGGCATGTGGGTGTATTTTGACATGACGTCTTATCAGGACCTGGTCTCTATAGGAAGTCCTGAGGACGCTCTTGTGTCCACTATAGAGATATATCTGATCCATGGTCAGATCCTGTTAGTTGAGAAGTCAGTGAGGAACGTGAATGTTGGTGTGTGTTTGAATAAAGCCTAGTTTATTAAGGTTCTTAAAGGTGAGCATATAATGCTTAAGGTTTATTTACAGGAATCAATTGTCTAACATCTCATTTTTTTCGTCTATTTCTGAATTAAGCATTTCGCTCGACGCACCAATAAATAACTCCGGTTCCGACTCGCTTGTCCATACAATTTCGTTCGGCACCTGTTCTTTTTGTTCTGACTATCTTTTACTTCTATATACATTTTAATAGCTTCGCCGATGCCATTTTTCTTATCTGCTATCGTAAGTTCTACAACATCTCTCCTTCTCTTGGCGTATGGTTTGAGGAATATAATGTTTCGAATAAGAATTCATCCCTTATCAAGTTTAACTTTATTCGGTGTCCATACAGACTGAGGTGTTTTCTGGGCATATATACAATATTCTTTTTTCACGGCCGCATTTGAATCTTTTAAAACGAGAAATATTTTTAATTTTCTATTTGGTTTCCTGAAAATCACCAACGGGTTTACCTAGTCTGAAGTACCTTAGAATTTTTCATTAATTTTACTCTCGAACATTTTTGGTTGGATGAACGTTAGGTTTGGAATTTTCTTTTAATTCAATATGCTAGAAGTTTTCTAGGCATCCTATTCCTGTAAACAAATCCGAGTTTTTTCTAAGAATTTTGCTGTATTTATTGGAATGATAAATTACCTCGCTTATTCTTATCACTAACTTCAAAAATTCAGATGTCACCACTCCGAGAATAGGTTTTCTCTTATCATTCGTGAAATACAATTCAATTTCGCACGTTTTTTTGTTCTTATAAAATAGTAGTAAATCACTTTTAGTTTATCGCAAGTATATAACATTAACGTTGCATCAGACTTCATCAGTTTATCTTTAGAAATTCCTAAGCTTTCCCACCCACAATATGAAATTACGAGTATATTAGCTTTTGCGCCCTTATTCATGTTAAATTCAACTGTTTTCTTGTTAATTTTGTCACTTATCTATCAGATACCATACGAAAAAAATGTATAGCTAAGCCAGTGATATTTAACCTTGATCTAGCTACACATATTGTTACAAACGAAACAAAAATACTGGTAAAATGTTTAAAGCATAGGGATTTGCAGCATAATTTATTGTAAGTATTATTATTATTAATGAATCACACACATAACAAAAAGAAAGTACGCGGAACATATTAAAGTATAGCATGATCATGGAAATATTACCACTTAGTCATTTGAAAGTCCTGTTTTACGTTATTTGCTTTTTTTGTTCAAATAAATAGTAAGAAATTCTTATTTGACCATTTACAAATCTCCTAAGTTAAAACACTTCAGTTTCATTGATTCAAGGCGATATCTAGCATTTAAAGTAAAAATTACGTTTAATTCTATGTATTGTGATAATTCATTGAATAGATTAAAAAAAAACTGCTTAAGAAATCTATTCAAGAAAAATTTGAAGTATCCTATAAAAATATTGCAAAAAAATATATGTGAATGTCAAGAGAATTCGCGTTTTGCCGTCAAATTTAAACATCCTCTTTTTGTAGTAATCTCTTTTGCAAATTTTTTACGACGTGGATAGCATCTAATGAGCTGACATTGTGCAATGCATTTTTATGAGATTTAAAATAGTAGAGAGGATGTAGGAGTCATGACAATGTTTGAGAAAAGGTTCAAACCAGCTGATTATACAGGTTTCCGCACTCAAAGAGGGGATTGTTCTTGGAATAAATTGAGGCAGGTAGGTCACAGAGGAATTAAATTATATTATTATTTTTTTTATTGACTTGTTCCCGGGTGCACCCAGTTTTTCATCATCAGCCACGGACTAACAATAAGTCAAGCTGTGTAATGAGATGAGGATGTTATAAATTAATTAATTACGATGTTCGAAATCTTTAGCGATTATGTTGTAGGTACAAAATTAGGAACATGGTGTAGTTTGGAGTTCGTCTTTTCCTGCTGTTATCCTTACAAACCGGCCGCGAGCGTTGGAAGTGACAACGGTCGCCTCTGGATGCTTTCTTAGAGGTTTCTTAGAAAAATTATTATTATTATACCTTTAAGCCATATCCCTTTCCGGGTAAGCGTGACTCACTCGGTCAAGGAAGGGAATTGTAGGAGGTTGGAAATAGGGGGGGGGGGGGGGGGTGCATCGATTTTTAGACTGATCTAGAATTCCCGTGTTGTTCATTTAAATAACACGTTCAACCAGCAACACTGCTCCGACTCAGGTCACTCATCAATCTGTCTAGAGATCACCCCAGGCGAAGAGCTTCACAAAGTCATTATGTAAAGCTCTCCACTCGGACCCATTAGTATCCAAGGTCTTTTGTTTCAGGCTTCATTCACTCCACTGACACTCTTCATCATGTATTTCTTATAAACTATTTGTCGCAAAACTTTCTATTTTTATGGCTTTTATATTTTTTCGAATTAGGGTCTCATTTACACATTTCAAGCACTATTTCCTCGGTCTGCTTCTGGGTACGCTACCATTTACCTTACCTCGATATACTTGTTTCGTAAGTCGTTCATCTTGCATTCTCTCAACATGCCCAAACCATCTCAACAAGTTTCTCTCGCTCTTGTCCAATAGTTTCTCATCTTTACCACATTCAATTTCAAAATTCTGGAAATTTTTCTATGTACCTTTATCGAGATTCTGGTAGATCAGATCCCACCTCAAACTGTAGGTCCCCCCATCAGGCACTTGGCTGCAACCTAGTCCATGAATGATGAAGTAAAAACCAGGCTTTGCCCAATACGTCTAATAAAGCAGACTGCTCTTATCAGATCACTTGATTGCATTACAAAAAATGCGTCCGTGACTGATAATATATACCGGGACAGTCCTGTACAGACTATTCAAAAAAATAAAAATCCAACTCTGACAAAAAAGCCTTCGACATATTGGACTGTAACCATCTTAAGCCTGAGACATTAATTCAATAGACAATAATAACGTCTTCGTGAGACACATCTCCATGCAAAAGATGAGGTCCGTAGACCTAGTATTTTTTGCTCTAGTTACAGTAGCAGGGTCATTTTAAGTCAAAAGGCCTACATTTTCGAACAACGATGTGCTGTTTATTTTCCTCAGGGCTCTCACTATTTTACGTCGCTTCAGATATGTGAAACAAATCTCCATGTACAAAATGAACTGAGTAGAACTAATAGTTTTTGCGCTAGGCCTAGTAATGGAGGGACAGTTATTTTACCGACTACATGAGGACTTCCTACAAAATCCTACAAAATAAGAGAAATGGCGAGAAGTCTGATTTTCTTCGAGGATGGCTAAAATGAAAGCTCTTGATGTGAAGAATTGACATAAAAAATAAAATTTACTATGTTTATTTATCCTTTCTTGGAAGTAGAGTAGCGTATTTATGGTTCAAACATATCATCATAACTTTTTTCCCAGGTTAAGGCTTAGGCTTTGGACCCACTCCATCGGCTTGCGGGTTCGATTCCCGCCTCGCACTCTGGAAGAGCCTCGGTGGCCCATGCGGTGAACACTAGCCTAGCAAGTGAGTTGTTCATCTCCGAAGAGTCGTGGGACCGGTACCTCTAGAGAAAAAGGTTCTCTAAGTACTTAAAGCTGTTGCTCTTGGTGGTTCGGAACCCACCTTAAACTGTAGGTACCCCTCCCACCACCAAGTAAGTGTGTGGGGGGGGTGTAAAGGAATAGGGAAGAGATACAAGAAAAATATAAACCCCTAGCGGACACATTAGAAGCATCCATTCCAGTATCCTTTCTTTATATCTGTGAGGTTTAATAACAATAAAAATGATCATTTTTTAATTCAAGCCTGCGCCGACGCGACGTAACCCTTTTGGAGGTGACTTGTCGGCCTCTTCTCGGCCTGTTTTTTTCTGTGTTCCAACAAATTTTATCACTTAAGCTTGAAATTAGTCTAACGGCCTGGTTGAGTTCGGCCAATAGCGTAAACGTATTTTTTGACTTTATATTTTAATTTTGGTACAGTATTTAATGGGTCAGCGTTGAGATAAACGAAAGAAAATGTATTTGAGTTTTAGCCTCTAGACGACCAGTTAGACTAATTTTAGGCTTAAGTTTCATGTTTTTCTAATGGCCGTTAGAGAAACTGTAATACTTGAATGGACGATTCTTCTAATGCGTGTTCGTTAGCTAATGGCTTAGGGTTTTTAGCGAACGGCCTAATTTTCGTAACGGCTTAGAATATATTCACCAAAAACATGAAAGAGAAAGGAAAATGATCTTCGATGACATCGATGACATCATATATTTGAGATCTTTATTAGTTATTGATATATTTATTGTTCACTTCAGTAAATGTAATACTTTATTAAAGTTTGAGTAATTAAAAAATATATTACCCAAAATTAAACTATATTTGTATATTTCGTTATAATTTATTTGCACTTTTGTTCAGAACGTGATTTATGTAAGTAGTCCACGAAATGAACTTCCTGTTCGCCATAAAATCTACTGTTATGCAGCAAATACGTATATATATATATATATTGATGTGATGAGAGTGCCATAGCCATGAGTTCTCTTGAGTTCAATTATTTGCCTTGGGAAATGCACTAGACCGCTAGATTCGCTGGAGAGTAGAATAGTATGTAAATTCGCACTATTTGTCAGAGAAATAACCAATCAAGGATGGGCACTAGCTTGGCTGTACATCGCATGTCTGTGCGCGTTACACATGCATATTTTTCAAGTTTATATTTCGAATGTTCCGATATTACATATGTCAGCAAGGGAACCTGCAAAGTGTATTGTACTTCACATGAACCTGACCGTGACTCTGCGCTAATAGTCAACCTAACTGCCAACTTCAATCGCTAGCTGTCCCATATTTTAACATCCAAGATCATTAGGGTGGTCTAAACAAAAAAAAAAGTTTTTTTGAAGTCTCACCCTCTTTATTTCTGTTATTTGGAGATAAAAGTCTTGCATCATTTTTTGAGATTTACAAACAAATTTTCAAGGTCGCTCTCGACCCTTGAAGTACCCCACACCCAATCTAAAACGAGCATCCGGGTTTCTTTCTAATTCTTTTTTGGAAATACCTCCCAAGTATTCAAAGCCTAACATGAAAAAAATCTGTTGGGCCCTGTTTGTAAAAAAGTCATTTTTCTACGTTTTGAATATATTTTCATAAAAACCAATTGAATCTAAAATTTCTATTCGCGTAATTTCTTAAAATTTTCATTTTAAAATAAAATCCAAGTACTCAATAAAATAAGAAAAAAATTAAAGATTGGACTTTTTCAAAAAGGGCCGAACATATTTTTTTCATGTTAGGCTTAACATGAAGGTGCGTGCCACCCGCGAAGTCAAACTCACCCCCTAAATTGAGGGTTGATTACTCAGAAGGTATGACCTGCAGACGAAAAATTCATACGAGCATTCTTATTGTAAATTGTAAGAACTATTTGTCTGTAAAAAATCACTTTTTTCCGATGCACCGTTTCCAAAATAAACGCCAAAAAACATTCTTTGGGAGTGTTTTGCTCGATTTAAGGGTAGTTTCACCCTTCATTTTGAAACCCAACTTATTTCGTGTTATCTACCAATGGCTTGAGGAATATTTATGGCAAATACTAATAATTTATTTTTAGTTTTTTTTGTTATGAATATTTCAAAAAATTTGGCCGCCATTTTGAAATTTTTACCCTTAAATTCAAAATCAGCAACCCCAATGTACATATATACACTATTTTTGTGGCTCTAGGACTTCATTTGTTCAAGTTATTCTGTTTTAAAATATATTTTTCAGAATTATTTGTTTAAACAAATGAATAACAATTAGCAAATATATATTTTTTTTATCTTTTCATTACACATCTTTAGCAACACAATACAAAAGGTTTCATTCAAATTGGTGGAACGCCGCCGGGTTTCCAAGTTTAAACCTTAGTTGACTCCTCTACCTTTTTCTGAAATGAGGAAAAACATACTTTAATTTTCAATGGTTTTTGTGCAGTAGCTATCTCTTTTTAATGAGTAGACCCTTCAGCTATGGTATCCCGCTGTGTTCTTACACCCACATTACCATTCACCTATCTTCCAGGATTATTTGTTATTAACTAATAGGTTTCAAGTTTATTATTCCTCATTATTCGATTGCATGTTTTGAAATATTGCAAGCAATTCAAGCCAAAATATAACTCTCTACTACGTATGTTACGAGAGATAGCACAGTCATCTACAAATGCATTTTACCTTAATTGTTATTACTAAATTGCAATTTTGTTTTCACGTATGTATAGTCAAAATATGAATGCATCTGTATGTTTTTTTCAAATTGTTTACATTGTTCAGTGCAAAGATGTCGTTATCGAAAGTCAAGCAAGGACAGAGTGACGCGAAAAAAAACACGGTTTTCATCTTTTCGCGAAGGATATTTTCCAAACCAATATTTGTACACAAACAAACTTGCCTTAAGCGCAATATAGTAAGCTTTATCATGGTATAAGCTGTGTTTTAATGCAATTTTTTTCTTACGAGTAAATTACAAAAATGTGCAGCTGTTTTGAAGGGGCCTTCCTATCGTGAACGGATAGGAGGGACTGTAAGGGCCAAGAGCCACTTATAATTTTTTTCAAATCACAAAAAATTAAGAATATCCTTTTTCAACAAATAACATATAATGAGCAAACATATAATCAAGCAATGTTATGTAGGTAGTATAAGTTTTATAAATTTATATTCTAATAATAAAAGTTATTCTTTGATAAATAATTATTTATTCTGTTTAATTTCGGCACTGTCTACGGAATTTTAAGATTAACCGATCAAGTACAGTGCTTGGCATAGTACATACATACATTTTTTTTAATGAAGCCAAATTAAAAGTAAACTTAATGCTTTATAATTTTCGTGATATAATCTATTTTAAATTATAGTTTTGTTAAAAAAAAGAGAAATATTACGAACAGTCTGATTATGACAATTATTATGACAAGATTCACCCTATTTCTATGGTGATGATGATTTCCTTATACTGCCGTACTGAGTAAAACTTACGTAAGTGACTTTGCGATGACGGTTTCTTTTTTTATACCTGCCAATCGTAAAGTCGACCCAAATTTCAATGTCATTCACGTAAGGTTTTCCTCAATATGGCAGTAATATTTAAAAAGTCTTGAAACAAAATATTTTCCAAAGCTTATATGTTTCTTTGCTTAGAATAAATTAATAAAATGACAAAAAAAGAATCTAAAATTCTAAAAAAATCATCAAAACAGTTTCGGGTTTTCATAATAAATAGTCATATTTTCTATACTTTTATTCTGGACTTACATACACGGAAAAAAGTCCATTACATTTTATAGAACTAGTCCTATAGTTGAGGATACGATGGGTAGTTTAGTAAAAGTTAAAATCTTCTTGGGTTTACATTGCATTGAACTATTATACGAAATGTCATACAAAGTTCTATAAAACGTAAAGGATGAGGTGACGTATTGTCTATAAGAAGGCAGGATGCGAAAAACGTAGGATAGTTCTAGAAAATGTAAAAGTCCAGCTAATATACAGTCTATATCGGAGAAGTCTCGGAACTATAGAGAACAGTTCTATAAAATTATGGCCGATTTTTCGCTTAAAAAAATTAATCTTTTTTTATTTGAGAAGTTGTAGGCTCCGGAAGCTACACGGAGAAACTTTGTACTGGAAAAGTTACTAAATTAGGTTACAATGGAGGGACAAAGGCGATAATTTGTATATTTTAATACAGTGGTAGTAAGCTGTACTATTTTCATATGAAAGTTTCGTGTTGATAATACCAATTCTTAGTATTTTCTGTAGCAAAATCCTGGATAGGATAAATTAGTAGAGACATTATTAAATTGTATTAAAAGAATAGAAGTAATAAGTATCTAAAATAACATAAAAGACTAAATTTGTAAGAGGAACTACTATTGTCTGTAGGAATATGAATTGTACCATGGCACTTCCTATTTCTTGCATTATAGAGTAAGACAAATTGGGTAGATTGCTCTGGAATATTAGTAAGTTACTTAGTAAGCGAGCCTAGCGTTGGACCGAGCGCAGCCGAGTGTGAACGATGTGAGCCGAACAACACAACGGGACAACACAACGTTTAAAATGAACCAACTGTCAATTAAAAATTTTAATTTCATGATTCTAACTTAAAAATTGTTCATTTTGAATATTTTTATTTTAAAATATAAAGTTTATTTCATTTTCAACTTGCTAATTACAGTTTGGAAATCTTCAGTTCAGATCCTTATTACAATAAATTATGATAATTCGAAAGCCTGTGAACAATCAATGAATGATTTAATGAAAATTAATTGAAGTGCTAGGCATTTACTTCATAGAGGCGATAAATTTCTGAATCGCATAATCTGGTTTAGCAGGATGGAATATCGCCGTGCTGCCGCGTCGGAGACCCGTGTTCGATTCCCACAAGCCCTATATTAATCACATTTTTCTGTTTCAGCTTGTAATATAATATTCCTGTATGTATATAATAAAGTTATAAACTGCATTTATATATAATCATATGTACTACTCCTGTAGGCCTATAGTCAGCATGTACGTCGTATGCTTGTGTAAAAGAGTAAGTGTGTCGTGACCTTCAACGCGACGGGGCGCGTGTTGGGTTTATTTTTTTCGTCTGCTAATCCGACTGTACCAATTTTTACTAAGTCATTTACTAAATCAGTGCGCCAGTCTCTCTCGACGTTACTACAGTTGTTTGCAAATATTGCAGTAAGTGGCTGTAATACATTGCTTGCTGGTTTACTACAGAGGTTTGTAAATACTTCAAACCTTTTTTGAAATAAATGTAACATTTTTAGATTTGATTCCAATTAATTTTGTAGTTCGGGATGTAGTTACCAGTTACTACTCGAAGTAGTAAACATTACAAAAGTTCCGCTCTGTCCCTCCATTGCAAACTAGAAGTAGTAAAATCTAGTCTGATTTTTAGCAAATATTACAGCAAAAGGTTTCTCCGTGTACGATCATGGTTCCTTAAAGCAACCAATCCCGACGCAACTGGAACGTGTACGTCATCCGCTTCTGCTCCTTCTGTCCTAGAAGGTAAGCAAGAGCGGGAAATTTACGCAGAATAACATCAGGCAACACTGTTCCTTGGAGTCAGGTCTCTAGCCGCGGATGACCTTACGCGGCAGACGGGACAGTTGGAGATGAAGTTTCACCTCTGGATACTTTTTTAGAGCTACCAATCTTTGTAGAATGTTATGAGGAACAGTGTTGACGGACGAGATGAAGTGATCCCAGAAGAACAGCCTTTTGCATCCGGTTCGCGATGGAATGAGCCTGACGCTGGCAAGCCGGAATCTTGTTGAGTTGGCTAATAAATGAAGCTTTCATACCTCCAAGACAGCCGATTATGAGAACTACAAGATGGACTTTGAGCCTGCTCAGCTCGAAAAGAAGTGCTTGATATTTCGCCCGTTTTTCCTCCTCCTTTGCCGTGATATCACCATCGGCTGGTGCCGAGAATTCAATCACGTAAATGATCTTGTTCTTCAAATCTTGGAGGACAATATCAGGCTTCGTAGCACGGATACGTTGAGTTGTGGAGAATGAGAAATTCCAGTAGATCTTACACTGATCATTCTCCACAAAGGACTCGAGTTCCCCCTGGGCATATGGCAATCTTTTTTATTATCATTATTCATATTATTATTCATATCATTATGTTTTAATATTTGTTCACATATTTAATTACATAATTATTTACTATTACACAAACAATCACTACACTAATAATCTCACGCTATTAAAATTCTTATTCGCTGTGGTTTCGAACCCCCTACCTACGCATTCGGAACTCCTGAAAAAGCCTCGCAGCTAACATAATTTGGAGTATAAAAAAAATATCTAAAATATAAGCTACAGCTGTGCAGGGCTGTATGACAAATTTTTGTGACCCGTTTTACAACAAATTTTTTGCTTTAAAATTTGTTTATAATTTACGGGTTCAGAATTTTTTCTTTTCTAATGAGTGAATGCTTTTTATAATAAATTCGCTGTTTTTCTAGAATATGGATAATTTGAAAATTCTAGTTTCATAATTTCGGGAGTTTTAAATTTCCGGAGTTTTATATTTATAATGTCAGTAATTTCAAGAATATCAAATTTCGAAAATTTAGTTTTCAATTTAGGGAATTACAAATTTCGGGATCATTACTACTTTTAAAATTTTGGAAATTTTAAATTACGAAAAAATTTTTAATCGCAAATTCTTTCTTAGTTATAAGTTTATATAAGTTATATAAAGTTAAAGGTTTGCATTGAAAATAATTGAGGCACCGGATTGCAGAACTGCCTGTGCGCTCGGGCCGTCTCGGCCCAGTAGGCAGTAGAGTGGGGAGCCGCACTGAACGCGTTGATCGAGGGAAAAAATCAATTTAAAACGCAATAATCAACTTGTCGTTTTTCTGTTAATAATTGACGAATCGAGTTGATTTTTCCGTAGAAACATTCCCTAGACTTGTGCGCTTCTCACAGATCCAATAGTTTGGTGAAACTGTTCATTTAACTTATTATTAACAACGAATAAACTGAATATTAGAAAATTCCAAAAGTAATTTAAAAATCGGTCAAAATGAGCAATGTCGGTTTATTCTTTATACATTTGGGAGTATCACATTAAACATTCAGTTCAATAGGTTGTTATTTGCGCTATCAATTTTTAGTTAAAAGCTTTTTTATTTCACAGAACGTTTAATTCGCAATGTAAAAACGAAGAGTTTAATGGAACATGTAATGATAAAATGTATTAAAAAAAAAATTTTCTACACAAAAACATTTATTTAATTTTAATACATTGTTAATGATTGCTTTTCCATCACATTTTTAGAACAATAATAACTGTTCGAAAGCAAAGAATACTTTAGAATGATTCAGAACTGAAATTATTCTATGCCACGGTCCAAAAACGACTGAATTATTAAGAATTTTTTAGTATAGTGTTGATTTGTTTACATTAGTCCTTTCACGCGTTTGTTTACACTTTGTTCTAGGAAACACAAGATTCGCAAACTCGAGTGCGAAGAAGACAGGGAAAAGAAAAAAGGATATGATTTTATCTATGTTTTTTAAAGCTATGCAACTGTATCCTAAAAGTGTTTTCAACGCTGTGCAAATGTATGTATGAGGATGATTGATAATAATGATCTGTGATGGGAAAGAAATCATTAACAATGTATTAAAATGAAATAAATGTTTTTGTGTACAACTTTTTTTTTTATACATACATTTTATCATTACATGTTCCTTTAAACTCTTCGTTTTTACATTGCGAATTAAAAGTTCTGTGAAATAAGAAAGCTTCTAACTACAAATTGATAGCGCAAATAACAGCCTATTGAACTGAATGTTTAATGTGATACTCCCAAATGTATAAATAATAAACCGACATTGCTCATTTTGACCGATTTTTAAATTAATTTTGGAATTTTCTAATATTTAGTTTATTCATTGTTAATAATAAGTTAAATGAACAATTTCACCAAACTATTGGATCTGTGATAAGCGCACAAGTCTAGGGAATGTTTCTACGCAAAAATCAACTCGATTCGTCAATTATTAACAGAAAAACGACAAGTTGATTATTGCGTTTTAAATTGATTTTTTCCCTCGATCAACGCGTTCAGTGGGGCTCCCCACTCTACTGCCTACTAGGCCGAGACGGACCGAGCGCACAGGCAGTTCTGCAATCCGGTGCCTCAATTTTAAAAGTTGAATTCTTGATTCTATATTTTTTGAATCGATTAAATAAGATATGACATGGGAAAAGTTGAATCTATTTCAATTTTTAACGATGAAAAATAAAATAAAATCGTGATCAAAAATAATATAAAATAAATTTTAGCTATGCAGTCAAACCTCGTTTATCGGGACGCCCTCGAAATGTAAACACCTCGTTTATCGGGATTCGGAGGGGTCTCCCACTATGTACTACCCCCAGCCTCAAGACGGGTTGCCATGACACCTTGCTGTGTTGTTATTTACGGGTTATGTCAGGTTGTGTACAATGCAAGAAGTGCATGTGTACATAGGTTGTAAAGTATTTACGAATTTATTTGGTTTTTCGTGATGGATAATGAAGATAGAGATACAAAAGATACCCTATTTACATGTGTTTATTTCAAATGTCAACATTTTTCATGATTTCAACATTTTCCTTTTCAATGTCGTTAAAAATTTTAAATATAAAAAATGAAGGTTTGATCGAAAATGATCCAAAAAAATTTTTAATTCCCGTCACCCCCACCACCCTCTCACCTAAACCCACTTCAAGTGCTTATGTATAAGGAGCGGTGGTTGGAAGGGATACGGTATGTCCCGATAAACGAGGTTGCAAGATCTCTATAAGTGAAGATCACGATAAATGAGTGTCCCGATAAACGAGGTTTGACTGTAATTTTATGTACAGAAAGAAATCAATCCTATCGGTGTAAAGTGATCAATCTAATGTTTTAAAAACCTATTTACTCAATAATGATGTGATAAACGTTAAATTGAACAAAATTTAATCTTATGTTATATTATTTAAATAACCGAATGTATAAGTGCAATTGTTTAAGCCATTCACGTTAAACATAAATTATTATTCACTAATCGTTATTCACTAACCGGCGTTATTATGTTAAACGCATTGGCCGGGTGGAGGGATGCGGAAAAGTCGCTGCCTGCGCACAGTAGCGACTGCGCAGCTACATTTTATAGAACTGAAGCCTATAGACCTTATATTGAAGTAGTTCACAAACACTCAATACTTCGAATCGAATTTCTATGAGATTTTTCAAAATTGTTTCAAGAATTTTTCTATACATTTGACTGAATTGAGGTATTTACACCTTATAATGATGTGATCACAAACTTTCAATACCTTCATTGTGATTTCTATGAAAGTTTTCAACATTTTTCCATGAATTTCTCTATATATTTTATTGAACTTTTTTAAATCGGAGCTAAATATAAAGTTTACAGAACTCTTGTGGAGTTATTCCAGATTTGTTCTACATTAAATCCTGAAAGTTATACAGAATATAGAAAATTTGTTCAAGGTTCGCTCTCACCTCCGACTCTTGAAATAGTTCAAGAAAGTTTAATGAACTTTTTTTCCGTGTAGTCCCCTAAAAGTTACTTGTAACTTAAATCTTTGAAAATTAAAAAAATGTATATGACAGGTTTTTCTCTGCGGCTGAGTGACACATTCACTTTGTGTATATTCTTTATGATACTTGAATGACGACAGTGAGTTTATTGCGGAAGTAGAAAGCACTTTTTCATAAATATTCATATTCACCCTATTTTTCCCAGCACACTTCATATGCTTTCAACTCTTCTCACATCGCCCGATACAAGGTTATGAAATAAATAAAATTGCTGACACGATGCAAGTATTTTTATCTTTTCACTTACGTTTCTATTGAACGTAACAAATTTATTTTTAAAAATAAAATGTAGTATTTAATTACTGGGATGTAATTGCGTTTTTTAAGAAAAGAGTTCATAATAATATTCTCATCAAAACGAATATTGAAATCAATTATTAACAACAAAATTTTCCAATAGTGTTATTTAGAAAGCTTGGTATACTTCTTTTTACTTGATTTGAAAGCTAAAAAACTTTAATTTTAATTGCTTGATAGCAGAAAAACTGGAAAGAAAATTGTTCAGCGATAAAAGAAGCTTTAGAAGACGAAATCACAATTCAGTGTACGTTGCTAACATGATCTAAAATTGAACTTTAAAAATCGGTGTATTTTCTGTAATGTAGGTGGGATTGCTGTAAAAATGCGTAATTAAGGGGTCATTCTACTATCTCACTTTTGAAAAATCGATTTTTTTTCTATACATTTTTCGATAGGTTATATATTTAGAAATGTCTTATCGAAATTTCACACAGAAATTCGGAGTCTTTCTATACTTTTGAGAGCTTGGAGCAAAAGCGCGTAGAGAGCTGAGTGCTTGTAAACATAGCTTTGAAACGTAGTTTTTAAACGTAGCTTTGTTTCATTTTGTGCAGCTTCGTTTAGTGAAAATGTTAGATATAAAGTGAAAGAGATTATCAAATCAGGAGGATTCATTCAAACAAGCAGAAGGAATATTATATGGAGGAGGGATCGCTGATTAAGTGTAAGTAACTTTTTCTTACAATTTTTATGTTCCGAAAACTTTAAACGCGTTTTTCTCGAAACAACGGTTTTGCGCTCTGCGCGCACGATTTCTCAAAAAGTTTTCAAACGATTACTTTCAAATTTTCTACGTTTATCCTAAATATAAATATCTACAGAGTGACGAAGCGGGTTTTGAATTTTTTGATTTTATCATAGTTAAATTAACAAAAAAAAAGAGCAAAAAAACACGATTTTTGGAAGTTTTTTGTTTAAACTGCCGCCATTTTGTTATTTTGCAAAATAAAAAAAATCCGCTTCGTCACTCTAGAGCTATGGTCATACTAATAAATAAAATTTTTGATTTGTTTCAGATGATGCTGACTGGAGATATCGTGCGCGCAGTGGACATGCCTTTTTTTGTAGACACTTTGTCTATTGTTAAATAATACCTAAACTAAATAATAATTTAATGTGAAAATATGGTTTTTGTAAACATTGAAACAGCATAAATAAACGCTGAAAATTTCATTCAATTATATAAAGTAGTTGTTGAGAAAAAAATTCTGAAAAATCACCTTTTTTTTTTGGCCGGGATAGTAGAATGACCCCTTAAATTAATTACATTATATTATAATAAAACTTTTTTTTTTAGTTTCATTGGAAAGTCTCGACAAATCTAAGTTGAAAAAATATTTTTTCCTCCAATGAGGAGATTTGAAAAATACCAAAAAATAAAAAAATGTTTGAAAAATAGTACAGAGTCAAACGTGGGCTATGGTTTAATCTGTAAAAGTCATTGCAACTATTCATTCTGAGCTTTTACATATAATATTTAAAAAATAAGTTTGAACTTTTTTCATCAAGTCCAGTAGTTTTTCAAAAATAATTTCCGGAAATATATACGAAAACAATTTTTGTCGTAGTTTGAAATATATAAAATATAGCACAAAAATAAATGCCTCGTACATTTGTATTCTCTTGGAAGACCAGCGTTGCTATTTGTCAAAGAAAGGGTTCAGCCACAATATCGATGAAATATAGCTGTAATAACTAATAAGCTTCCACCCTCTGGGTGCTGCATGCTTACATATATCGCTGAATATCTCAGCAAACAGAAGTAAGGCAAAAACCAATAATCGATATCGACTTGAAAAGTTCGATAGGGAAGTAAAATTTATCTGTCAACGGGCCACGCACCGTGATTCTCAATATGGTTTAGCGTGGATGTATTTTTCAAGTGTAATCTTCTTTAGACGATTCACTAAAGAAATGGAATCGAATTCAAATTTTTCAAGTCAAGTGAACGAGGAAAATAATTGAATCTTCTTTGTTTTCAGAAGATGATTTAGAATTAGACAACGAAATTTAGAAACTACTTCAATTTTCATTTTTCCATTCTTATTCCTCGAAATATGTCATATATTAACTAAAAATTGCAATTACTTTTTTTTATCGAAATTCCATAAACTACTCAATGCTATGGAATTTATTGTACGCACTTTACATCTTTTGAACTTTTATTTTGAGACATAACGAGGAACGAAGATACACTGGAATCTGGAATTGTGCATGGTTTCGGTTTTGCCCTTGGACATAAATCTAGGGACTCCCAACGTAAATAGGCAGGGCCGCAAAACGATTTCTGTTGGATTTGGAGTTATGACGCAACCTGATGTCTGGCCCCCCTGTTGTTTGTCACGCTTCACTGAACACATCCTCCCCTCTCGGCCCCGCGGCTCCTCTCATCTCGACACCGCCGCGCGGCATCAATTCTCGGAATGCACAAATTCAGTTTACGGCAATCCAGGTTCCAGTGTAGTAGTTTTTCTTTGTTTGCGATATTGAATAAATCCAAATTCGTTATTTTATTATAATATCTTTTAAAAAGTTTATAATTTGAAGTTACGATATATTAAAAAACAATATTGATAACTATAAAATTGACCATTGAACCAATTATGCGTTTGATTGAAGATTGACAAAATTTTAGTATATTAGATACTTGTTTCTAAAATATTGAAAAAATTCAAATTTTTTTTCAATTATACTGGAATTAATGTTAAATTTTGTGGAATTCGACGATAAGATATATGAATTAAATTTGAAAAGTAAGTTAAATACATATCGTTTTAAAAATAATATAAAAAATCTAATATTTAATATTTGGGTGACTCTCCCGAAATGATCATTTTGCCGGTAGTTAATTTTTTCTTTAATATTTGTTAAATTTGTGGGATTATTTTCCAAGTTATGTTAGTTAATAATATTTTGAAATAATCATAGAAAATGCATGTACCTTTTTTTATTTTAGTAGCCTATCATAGTTTATCATTCCTCTGGACGACCGAAAACTAGTGGAAATATGCGTAAAGGTGGCGCTAGCTCTTCATGCATGTCTACATAGTGACAATTAGATCTCTTTCAGCTAATTGACTGATTATCAGTGCACCATTTTTTTCTGCAAAAGTCATATACATTAAGTGGATGTCACAACCAAGCATCAAATTTCTCTGGTAAGTGTCAATTATGAATTTATAATGGAAATAAATCACTGTGTATATTTTCAAGCAAAACTATTGGGACACCAACTCGGCGCCACGCTTTGAGGCTACAAATACTTTGTGTGTTGTGTTTTTGCTGCGAAAAATTGGCTCAATTATCATTCCGCTGGTACTCATTCTTCTGGATTCCTTCGAACGTCTGAGATCCAGAGGAATAGATAAAAATGGAAAATCGGTTTGACCTCAAGATTATTGTGTTGCGTCAGTTTAAAATAAAGACGAATTAAAGGTTTTTAATTATAAATAAATAATTTTTCTAAAGCCTACAAAAAAAGCCTCGTAGCCTATTTAATAAAAAAAATGGCGGGTCGCGCTAGAAGGGTCTATAGAGCTTGTGGGTGTCCAGTGGGATATTAAGGATCCTAAAGGACAGATGGGATTCCTGTAAGTTATGTTGGATCCCGAACGATAAGTGGTGTACCGTTGGATTGATGTGGTTCCGTGGGTTATGTAGGATCCCATGGAATAGCTGGGTATCTGTGGGATAAGGGGGTAGGGGGTCTAGTGGGATAAGCAGGTCCCAAGGTTGAGGGGGAGCTCAGAGGTAAAAGTTGGGTTATATGTGTTAGATTGGCTCCCTTGGTATAAGGGGCGTCCTGATGGATAAGGGGGTCGCATAGGATAGAAGGGGTCGAGTGTTAGAGGGGTTCCCGAAGGGTAGGAAGCGTTCGAGGAATAGGGGGTCCCGATGGATAAATACGACGGGCGGACGTCCAAACGAAAGTATAAGGGTTTCAACCTGCAAAACCCTAAAAAGCAAATATAATAAAGTTTTAATTTTTGAAATACGTAGTATGTAGCTATCAAAATAAAATTTATTTTACTATAATATAAAGACTCAACATCCGATTTCATTACTATTTAGCAGATTATTCTTCATCGAAAACATGTTTGCTTGATTAATTGATAGGCAATTTTAGACCTTAGATATTGACGTGTAACTAAGCATTAAGATTCTCAAGGTAGTTTGATGGAGTTTGTCATGCGAGAGTGAATCGTGATGCTCTTGGTGCTCTGTTGGGAGAAGAGCTAATTATCCAAAGTATGCTGCGCAGAACGCTGCCGGAGAGAAATTTGATGTTGAAAGAACAATTTTTCACATACCTACATCATATTCTTCCTACCCTTGAAACTTGACCCTCAGCATGCTAGTACAATGTACTTAGCATGATCGGGCACGACTCCCAATAGGGTGGTGGTGTTAGTCATCACTCCCCAAAGGCAATAAATACTACCAAACTGCCTGTTATCATCGGTGTCAGTTTCGGGCATCACTCCACAATGTCCAAAAATACTGCGAGAAAGGTAGAAATACATCGTTGAATAGAAAGGGGGCTACTGGAAAAACGCTGTGGGTGTTTCACTTTTCAATCTATACCTAACCTTTTGCCAGTATTGTCCCTTTAATAATCTTCGGAATTGTATGTATGGGGAGGGGCCTGAAACTGCCACCCTGTGAGGTGTCTTGCCAGATATAGTTTGTTAGATACTTAGCGGCATTTTTTTGACTATGGGGAGTAATGTCCAGCCTCTCGTCACTAGATAGCCAAACTTGAAGTATCATATTCTGATCCTGCTTTAAGACACCGCTATACGGCGTTGCGTTTTTCCCTCCCTACGTCCTTTGTTTTAATTTTTCTATTTTACACTTATGTCGATATATTTCTCCACACTAATTTGATCGAAAATTTAAACCTGAAACCCCGACAGATTCAAAGTGACAAACAGATGTGTTATGTATCAGATTGTCCATCAACGCGTCGAGAAAAATCACATCATTTTCCTATAGATGGGAAATGTTGCTAAAAGTTTAAAATAAATACCACTTTAAACTTCAAAATATTCTTTTATTATTTTGCTGTCAGTTCTTTATAAAACACAATTTTATTAAAAAACCAAGAGAAAAATAATGAGAAATTCATAAATAATTATCCTAATCATTATTTATGTATTTTTATTTGTTATTTTTTGGTTTCTTATAATTTGATTTACTTTCTAATTTAATTTTAAAATTACTATTATTATTATTATCATCATCTTAGGGATCCGAAATACCGCTATGAGGCGCCACAGGCGACTATCGTCCTTCATTTTTAAAGGATTGACTGACCAGAGGCTGGTAATGTCCAAAACTGCCACCCTGTGGAAGACCTGATCTATGGGATGTTGCTAGGCACCTTGGTAGCATTCTTTGCTTTTTGAAAGTGATGTCCAGGGAAGATCTCCCCTATAAAGCGTGAATCCGTAGTGGTTTATTCTATCCTTTATGAAGTCATGTGCAAGTGAACACGATACTGAGTGATTTTAGTCTTGCCTGAAGAGTGATGCCCTTAGCGGGCGGGGGGGGGGGGATGCCCAGAGATGTGTTTGGTAGCCTCTATGGCAAGCTTGCCCTGGGGGAGTCTTTTTGTTTTTGTTTGCCTCTTATGACGAGACTTTGAAATTTCACTCTTGGAGAGGGATGCCTAGGGAAGCCTCAAGACAGTGCACAGTGGGCCGGGAGCTCCAAATCTTGACAAAAAACCAAGTATGACATTTAAGTAAAGCAAATTATTTATTATTTTATAGACACTTCAGAGTACTTAAAAATTGATTCTTACTTTTATGTTTGCCTATCACTATTATTACGTTATATCTTGAACTTGGAAATCAGCATGAAATCAGTAATAGGAGGGATAATGCAATGAGTAATGTATTTTTGAATAATTTCGTAATGTAAATATTGTTTCTATTGTAATATTGTATATTGTATATTATATAATAATATTGTGATATTGTAATAGTGTAATTTATTCACCAATAAAGTGATATTTTGCATATGGGCGCCATTTCGTTTCTCTTTACACCTAAACTTCACACCCAAACAAGAAAAGTGCCTCACCATTTTGGTTCACTAGAATGTTTACTTTAAGTCTGACCTGCGCCAATTTGCGCGTTTTCATATGTTTAAAAAAAGCGGTCTCAAAGTGTACCTGTGCGCATTCAGTCATTCACACTTGTGAGGAGATATTCAGTGCACTGGCCGACCCAATAACATTTATGCATAAAATTTGAAAACCTAAACTATTACTAACATAAAAACAATAAAAACTATTTATGGTTATTATTATTTAAGATGATGATAATTATCATAATATATTACTAAATAAAGTTGAAATTTAATGTAATTCAATTAAAAACATATATGATAAATAAAAAAAGAAGGCAAAGCAAGAGAGCTGGACCAACTTTTGCACAGACAACGAGAAGGGACCTGAGGCGGCTAGACTGGATAGGCTGCTTTCTCGAAATCCAGACGCTATTCTCGGCACTCTGAAACTGCCCGGCGGGGGGTACTCAGAGTCGGGCGAGGATACCTTGGCTCACCTGATCAAGGCACATTTCCCGGGCTTTTCAAGGTTTGGAGAAAAGGGGGCGACACCTCAGAGGCAAACAAAGTCGCCTGCGGCCCAACTGGGCCCGAAACGGCGGCTAGCCAACGAGATTGTCACCCCCGCCAGGATAAGGTGGGCCCTGAAGTCTTTCAATCCTTACAAGATGGAATATATCCAGTCCTCTTACAGAGGGCTGGAGAGATCATCATAGGGCGCTAGTGAGACTTGCTACGGCTAGTCTGACGTTGGGATATGTCCCGACGGCATGAAGGGGTACGAGACAGTGGAAAGACTGATGGATAGATATATCCGCGATAAGGTCTTTTCAAGTAGGCCACTTCACAAGGAGCAACATGCCTACAGAGCTGGTCATTCGACCGAGACGGTCCTAAGCGGAGCAGTAAACATAATTGAAGGTCAACTGAAGGAGAAAGGCCTCGCGATTGGAACCTTTATGGACATCGAAGAAGCCTTCAATAACACCTCTGGAGAGGTGATCCAGGCGGTCATGATTACACATGGTGTGCCTATTGCAGTCGTGGAATGGACGTGGCACATGTTGGCCAACAGAAATCTAACTACGAATAAGGGTGATGCCACTCTATGTGGAACCATTGACTCGGGATGTCCGCAGGGAGGAGTTTCATCGCCCTTGCTGTGGTGCCTAGTAGTGGATGAACTACTTCATCTACTCTTGAGTCAGGGCCACCACGGCATAGGCTATACGGACGATATACTGGTTATCGTGCGCGGCCAGCATCTGGATGCGCTCTTCGGAGTAATGCAGCAAACACTGATGATAGTGGATTCATGGTACAAGAAAACTGGATTATCGGTTGATCCGAGTAAGACAGACACGGTTGTTTTCACCAGAAGGTACAAGTGGGGAACCACGAGTACATTGAAACTTGGAGGACAACAACTGGAAATCAAAGAACGAGCTAAATATCTAAGATTCATTCTGGACAAGAAGCTGTTATGGAACGAGCACCTGGAAAACAAGTGCAAGAAGCTAGTAGCAACTCTATGGCTCTGTAGGAGAGCCATAGGGAAAAGCTGGGGCTTGAAACCGGAGACACTTATGTGGATCTACGCAGCGATCTTGCGACCCAGGCTAACCTATGCAGCGGTGGTTCTGCTGGAGCAGGGTCGAGCTGTCCACAGTGAAGTCTCGACTGGAAAGGATCAGAGGACTGATTCTGAGAGGCGTCACTGGAGCATCGAAGTCGAAACCCACGATGGCACTGGGGGCACTAATAGGTTTAGAGCCCTTCCATCTTGCCATCAAGGCCGTGGCTGCGAAGGCGGCCTGGAGGCTAAATTCGGTAAATGACAGAAGGATCTCGACAGCAGTGAAGATCTCAGTCGACATCGCGAGGAGGCCGACCCTGAACATGCTCAGTATCGAGTTAGGCTATCCACGAAGGAGGAATGGGTTAACGGCGACGCACACCTGCCCAGTGATGGAGAAAACTGGTTTACAGATGGCTCCAGGAACGAGGAGAATGCAGGAGCCGGCGCATATCGTAAAAGGAATGGAATGGGCTTCACAATCGAGATGGGGTCCTACGCCACAGTTCTACAATCTGAGATTATGGCCATACTCCAGTGTGCCTACAAGGCAAAAGAGTATGACAATAAAAGGAACATCCGTATTTGCTCAGACAGTAGGGCTGCTATATTGGCCTTGAATGGAACAACGACCACGTCGCTATTAGTATGGGAATGCTTTGACGCACTAAATATGTTAGCGACGGATAACCGAGTCACTCTGCTATGGATCCCTGGACACAGCGGTATCGAGGGCAATGAGATATCGGATAGGCTAGGCAAGCTAGCAGCAAAAAGAAATTTTACTGGACCCGAGCCAGTTGTAGGTATTTCCAGTAGGTCAGTTACTGAAGAAATTAACAGTTGGCTGACTGAAGAACATCAGAATGAGTGGAATTTGGTCTCTGGTTGCAGACAGGCCAAAACACTCTTGGGCTCAAAGCTTAACTCTAACCGAGCAAGGGAAATACTCAAGCTCAGGAGGAAAGAAATCAAAGTCCTAACAGAAATGTTTATTGGACATGGGAACCTAGGATATCACAGACATGAGATAGGGCTTGCAGAAAGTCCCCTCTGTCGTCTGTGCGGAAAGGATAATGAGACAGCTACTCATATCCTTTGTCACTGCCCTGCGGTTGCGGGGAAACGTCTAACACTCATAGGCAATTATTGCATCAGTGAGTCAGAGATATCAGCCAACAGCGTGGCTGCGGTCCTCTCCCTATGAAGAGGACTATGGGGTCATGCTTAGGCTCACAACGGAACGCAACGGGATTACCCAAGCGTCAGGGGCTGTTACGGTCTCAACCCAGAACTAATAGAAAATATATAATAAGTAACAGTTTAAATAATTAGCTTTATGCTACTGAAGTGACGTAATGAAGTGTGCGCCTAGATTACGTTCACCCACGGTGTACTGAACGTGACAAAATACGTATAAAGTAGAAAATCAAGGAAATCAATAAAATTTAATTTTCAAGCCGAAAAGAAGAATTTTCTACGGATTGAATTTTCAAAAGAAAAATATGAGTATTTAAAACAAAGTTAACTTCCAACCAAATAGTTGAATTTTCTACTCAGATAGTTGAACCAACAAGACAAATTTTCAACCAGAGAAATAAATTTTCTATAAAATCATTGAATTTTCAGCCAGAAAATATAATATTCAAGACAAAGTGTATGTACTGAAAAGAATATACTAGAAAAAAAATCATGAGAATGAGGACTCGTAATCTATCTACTAATCAAAATGCATTAAAAAATTCAAACGTGAGCCTTTTCAATTCTGTAGTTCACTTATTTTTTAATCTTTGATCTTCTTGAGTTTTTTTCTGATGTATTTTTATCGGTAGAAACTTCATTTTTATGACATCGAAAAGTTGCACATTGTCATGTTGCAAAAAAAAAAAAATTTTCGAAGAAAAAAAAATGAACCATAACTTCTTGAAGTCCAAATCTTGAGCTTTCTATTAACCTCCTGTAAAATTATGTCAACGTTTTTTTCTTCAAAATACAAGCATTAAAAAAAAATTCATTTTTTTTTCATTGTTTTGTTTGAATTATTTTTTATTATTATTTTAACAAGCACACTCGACCGAAATGGTCACCTTTTCGCCCCTGAAAATGGGAGCGAAACTAGCATATATTTCTCGTAAATCGCATTTGCGGGGCGAAAGTAAAATTAGCGGGGAGAAAGTGAAATTTGCGGGGCGAAAATAAAATTAGCGGGGCGAAAGAAAAATTTGCGGGGCGGAAATAGAATTGAAATTTTATTCTTTTTTTAGTCGACGGTCGCCATATTGAAAATCTGAGTTGCTCCGAGACAATCAGAATTCTAGCCGCGAACAAACCTATAGAAAAATACTTCGGACCCGCTTTTCAGGGCGAGAGTAGAATAAAATACTATATGTAACACGGGATGAAAGTAGACTTTTCCCTCGGATAGAGTAGAACGGGGCGAGGCAGCCAAGACGCCACATTTTGGTGTACAGAGCACTTGTTCGGAATGATATCAAAAAGTGTATAGTGTCGTTAGAAAGCTTGATTCTTTGGCTACAAAATTGCCTGGTGGCATTTTGACGTAGCTTGCCCATTACAGTTTCTACAACCGTTTTCCAGAGACGCTATGTTTTTGCTCAACTGTAAAAACCTCGGGCGAGGCAGCCAACCATTTCAGCAGTCATTAGGCGGCACACAAATTTTCAATACACAGACATATAATAATGTATAAGTTCTTCATTAGGTCCAAGATGATATATAAAAATGAAAAACAAAGTTAAATATCTTCTCTGACATTTAATGGAACTCAAAAGAAAAACAACAACAAAATTGGAAAAAATCGGAAAAATTTATATGTCATCTTCGTTGCTGCTGTCCGAGGTTTCATAAGGAGATTATACCTTCTTCGGGGGGCCTCGTTGAGGGCCGCCACAAGCAATTCGCTTTTTAGCCTTTTCGGCATAATCTGCCGTTTGTTGTATACCTCTCCCCACATGTGCTTTTCTCCACAAAAATTTCACAAAAAAAAAACTATTTTGAATATCGAAAAACTAACCATTCCATCGTGTTAAGCACACAATTCTTCTCCGGAAAATACTTACTTAACTTTTTTTACACAACTTATACACAAAGGATAAACAAACGTAAATCACGAAAATGTTCCTTCTGCTAGTAGTTTTTCACAAATGACGCTGCTTTTTACAAACTGCGACAGTCACGATACTCAACTTTCGGCAAGTAAAGCGGACTAACATAACCAATCTTACATAACAATGGCGCGCGATTTCAATGAACACTGTGGGAATAAGAAGAAATTGGCTGCCTCGTCCCGTTTTACTCACCCACGGGAGAAATCTGCACCTTTCCCCCCTTGTTACATAATGTACTATCAACTCGCGCTACGCGTTCGGTCATTGTATTCCCACCACATTTGTGCACAGAACTTTTAAAATTAAAGGTCAAAGCATCGACAACTGCAATTTGGTGATTGTGAATTCTCTTTTATTAACGCTCCTTTGGCTTTAACGAACACATTCTCATCACGTCGGCCTGGGATTGCTTATTCAGATATTGCAATATAAAGTATAAATTCTATTTATCATGATTACTTTAATATTTTTTTCTTATTTTGCATTACATTTTATTCTTAACTACCCTGAAAAATGTATCATTTCAATAAATTTATATTATTACAATTATTTATAATATGCATTGGTATTGAACTATACGTATTTTCATTGTCTTGTTTTTATAATTGAAAAAAGTGCGCATCCTATAAGAAAGAAACAATTTTGTTATTAAACATTTTATTGCATGTTGCGTCGTTTTTCCAGAAATTTATTAGTATATTTTCAATGTTATTTTTACGATTTAAACTAAAAATACGCATCCTAGCGTAAAGTGGTTTTGAGCAAATTTGTAAATATAATTTAGGCGAAAAATTGTGTTTAAAAAAGTGTTATAGTTTGTGTCCTTTTTATTTTAGGGCAGTCAAAGAGTATACCAAAGGCCAATCCAATCTGTCAATTCTTTAGAAAGTTATCGTGCTCGTAGACGGACTTACATACATACATAAAACATACATCCATACATACATACATACATGCATACATGCATTCATACATGCATGCATCCATACAGACAGACACATTCGTAAAAACGTGTTTTTCGGGTTCAGGGGGTCTCAAAACGTGGTCATTTGACAAAAACGGGGGGGGGGGTCAAATTTTACACAAACCGAA